>VYYJ01001344.1:0-32206 GCA_021029165.1 Cyphoderus albinus | reverse complement strand
CAGTTCAAAATTCTTGCCACACAAAATAATATTGAATTGAGTTACATTCAGTTTAGATTCAAAAAATCCATTTAGAATATTTTAAAAACCGTACAATGCAAACTCGCCGTATTTTTTCGGCACCTGATTGTGATTTATGATATTATTTATGCCCCAGTCCCCGTTACAAAATATTTTGCTTGTTTTTGTTCTTCGTGGTGCACCGTGCACCTGTTGCCGATGTCAGGATGTTTGATAATGCCTTTTGTTAATATTACAGATATTAATTTTGCAATAAGTGGCCAGTGAGCAGCACCATCACTATCATCAGTGGTTTTTGTTATTTTTATACCTACATCAAAGGTGGAGAATCCCATTACTCTTTATTTAGTTTCGGAGGCGTTTTCGCCAGCTAATCCTATATTTTATGTAGTGGATAATCAAAGTCGTAAAGTGTGTAGCTGTGCAGTCAGCAACTGCAACATAATCGTTGCATACAATTACATACAAAGCATTTTGACCGTGAACTTTACTTTTTACCTCACTATTAATAGAGGTAATATACCTTTGTAAGTAACTTTGTAAAATCAATTATGACAGATTTTTATATAATAGGCTTGAAACGCTTTATGCAACCACTGTAATCTTTCATTTTATGGTCGAAATCAAATAAAAACATTAATTTAGTCATGTTCAAAGTATAAAATTTGCCAAAATATCCCCACTGCTCAAACCACGAAGATTTATTTAAAATATGATTTAAGGTGAAAATATATAAATGAAATCCGGGGAATTTTCAAAGTTTAAGTGGCTAGACACAAGAATTTCTACGAAAGAATTTTGGAAGCTTGCATCAACTACAGCCAAAATACATAAACCCATTTTATAGAAGCAAAGCACATTAATGACAAAGTGAGGTACAGTTCAATTCGACAATATTCCTGTAATCATTGTTTCAATTTAAAAGAAAGTTTATTGTCCCTACCGATTTGCCCTCACGAACAGTAACAAAATTACCAAAAATGGTAAAAAGATTTCAGAATCGAATCACGAATGTGTGAGAAATCAATAATAAATGCTTCTAACTGCAAATGGGTTTTGATTGGCAGGTAGTGTCAATTATCAAGCTACTTTATCAAAGTGTCCGCAATAAAAAAGGAAATAAATCGTGAAAGAAAACTTTGCTGACCACTTCGTCAATTTAAGATAAATAATTTTTTCAAGGGAAAGTGAGCGAGAAATGGAAGCTTTCTTTGCGTCCAACAATATTTGTTGAAATTGTAATTTTTAAATTATGAAAAAAGGAATTGACAATGGACTTGTCACGAACTTTCTGTAGCAAGATAAAGTTCAGTTCAATCAAATTTAGAAAAGAAATAGAAAAGTAAAAATCTGGTTGGATTGAAATTAAATAAATTAAATAAATAATCATATTGTGGGAAATTCGCGGTAGCAAATATCTCTCATTTATACAGTGCGAATTTTTTTAGTCTCTTATTTCGCACCAGATAGCACTTTAATAATTCCTCTGCTAGTGCTGAAAATTTTCTATATCCACAAGAAAGTGACACAGATGACGGCGAATCTGTAACTGTCTGTAATCTGTATAAGTTTGTAACTCCTAAGCAAAAAGGTGGGCAGCGGTTTTTTAAAAGATAATCAGAGAAGATTTGTTGAAATTAGAGAAATTATGCACAATTTCAAGATCAAGTAAAAAATGATTGACATTTGTCATTCGTTGTCTCGTTACTTTTTGTCTGAGACGTCCGTATTTGCACACCTCACTGGTTACTATAATCCATCATTCAAAAAACATTCAAATCTATCATTCAGTCAAGTGGGACATTAATCGTGACGCTCTCCGACTCCGGCCCATTGAATCGAGTCAAACACACTGTCAAGTTGTAACTGTAATTTGTCTATCTTCAAAGTGTCCTTATGGAGGATTTGTAAGTATCACTTATAAATATAAAAGGCTGTAACATGGCGTGTGCTCATCATAACCAGTTTGAAACCAAATTGTCCCAGCTCATAGATGACTGATCACGATTATCTCATTAAATGCTGAAAAATTCCTGCCTACACACATTTCATACATACTCCACCGAAGAAAAGATAAATAAAAAATGAGCCGTTATCATGAAATAAAGTTAGCCACTCCAATAAGATAGTCATCAAAGAAACGATGTATCAAAACACGACGTGTCAATTAACCCTCAGCAGGGAAAACACTCCTACATTTCCGTAAAATGAGAGTTTAGCCAGTAAACCAGCGAGTTATTAAATCCGATGGTACGTGTATGACAACATTCAAGGATAGCTCAGTTGAGCTTGAGCAAAAATATACAAAAAATGCACAAAAATGTATCGTATTTAATTACATTTACCATTTTGGTTAAATTACGGGCGCACATTTTATTCCGATTGTATGTACTTTTTATATTCTATTTCAATATTTCAGTAATTGTATTTCAGTTTTAACAACTTCATCTCGGCTGTGATATAGGTGAAGATAGATGAATCCACCCATTTTTACATAGAACTCTAAGCAGACTGATTGCTTATTTACAATGAGACCATCTCGTTTCCCTCGTTAATTGATTTAATTTGTCTTTTATTGACCACTTTCCTATTTCTTTCGCGTGTACTTTTCACACAAAGCTGCCAACCAACAACACAGCACTCATTCCTACTTAAAGTCTTTCTTCGTCGGTAAATAATGGTTCCTTATTCATCATTTTTTTATTTTACTACATGGGTTTACAAAATGGAGAGGTTTTTCAATCTTTGTATGCACAAGAAAATTTCTAAAGAAATTTTTTATCTTTCAAAAAGTACAGGCAGAAAATTAAGCTCATTACAAATTATTAAAGTATTTTCCTTTTCAACCAACCGTCTAATAATGCGTCTGTCATTTTTCTCATGAAAATGAGAGTGACTCAGTAGATCTCTGTGAATATAGTGGATGCAATCTTCAATAATACACTTGCACTTGAAAAGGTTGTTCCTTTCACGATTTACGTACATTTCCTTAAGTTTAATTTTTACATCTCATTTTTAAGCTAATTTGAAACTGCTGCTTGACTAAATTAAGGAAATGTAACGTGAAACAGTGGGGTGATCTTTTGTTTCATAAGCTGCTTACAAATGCCCTTTGAAGAGTTGGTAAATGGTACCTGTTAATTTGGCAAAGTTTGCATAGTGTGCCCATGCAAATTATTTTCCTCAGTATCAAGTTAAACATCAGGGTTACATTGTTACGATCTCTTTGAAGGAAGATGAAGATGTACTTTTAGGGTAAATACTTCCACATTTCACTGCTCCTCCCAAAAATCTTTTATTCAGGTTGACGTCGCTTTTATTTCCTTGTAGATAATACGAAATGATTTCATTAAGTCATTCATGCAAGTCAATGGATAAATGAATACTCACAAACTCACAATTACAACTTAAATTAAGATATTCAAAACTAAATAATTCGAGCGGCGGAAGAACAATGAGATAATAAGAAAGTATTATGTACTGATTTAATTAATCTCGTTCAATGGACAGCAACTACAAAGTTCTGTTTTTACATTTACAGATAAAATCATTGTTTTGAAGATATAATTAAGGTGTGTTCATTCGTTGGTTAAGATGCCAAAACAAAGAAATAATCCGTAAATAATTCAAGGAAAAGCGTCTTTAAATTTTGTTAACTTTCGTTTTTCAAGAGAAAAGACAATGACTCTTTATTTGGTGCATTTGTTCATTCATAAAAGTTTTATTTTGCTCTAAGTCGCTCATCGTTAAAAATGAAATGTCAATTAAAAATGTTCATTTTGATTGGTTGTATTGCCTGTCGTTAATAAGTATATTATATTATTCTTCTGAATGTGAGTTTTAAAAGGATATTGCCATTGTAGCATTTTGAAAGTTTAGCAGAAAGAAAGCAGAACGTCTTTAAAAGGAAAAACTCTACATTCAGAATTCTCATTTCATTCACTAGTACATTGATCACGGTACAACAGGACTTTTGCCGGAATTGCTTAAATTTCAGTTTAGTTTTTTCCTTCGAAGGAATACAAAAGGAGGCAAAATATTTTTACTTGCCAAAACTTGTAATGAAGAAAAGGAGCAATCAAAAAATTGGAATTTAATTGACACTCATTCATTCATTAATTCATTCGAATGTAAAAGCATCCTTTTCACACTTTAAGTTAATTAACGATTCTTTGTGTGATCCCCTGACAGAAACAGTCATCTTTGACAAATGATGACTGCTTCTCAAATGGTTAGCTTTAATTATTTCTTTGAATGAATCTGGGTAGGTATCAATGTCGGGAAGGATGACATTCATTCATTTTGACATTGCTGAAGCTCTGCTTCGTATAGTCGTGCTTATTTTTTATACCAACTGAGCTCCACAGTGAATGACACTGCAGTTTTCTGCATCCACACACCTGCTTCTCACAACTTGTAGCAATAAGATATTTGCCCAACATCGTTATGAATTGTGGTTTTCAATTATCGTTCATTATGATTTTTTGCCTGTGTCTGCACACTGCACATGTCGCTATACTGTCATCAGTCGCCTATCCGCGTGCACCCAACAAATATTATCAGCCCATCCTAGTCCTAACTGCGGCGAAACGTCACTTTATACACTCAAGTTTCTCTTTGGACTTGGAGTGTGCATGTGTGTATTCACATTCAGATTTTTTATTTTTATTTTTTAAAATGTAACACTACACATCTCTGCTCTGACCACCACGCACGTTTCATGACATAAAACGAAAGCTGAAATGAAAGTGATTTTCAGCGGCAGCCGCATTGCATACCTTTCCTTCCTTGTGCTTATCTCCGGTAACAGGTGCATATTTGCCAAATAAATATTTTTACTTTGGTTCGCGTTTAACTCTTAAATGTCGTTGCATTGCTATACCTATTGATTATGTGTGTGATGGTCAACCTCACTTCCCTCCCAAACTGAACCACTTCTGCTGCAGCAGCAGTGTTTACCACATATTATTAATAATAAATTATTACAACAAAGCCAATATAAATATTTAACGTGAAACTTTCCCCTTGTGCTTAGTCTTGGGTTTTGTTCATTGTCTTTGAGATCGATGAATTTTGGTAATGGTAATGTAGAATGCTGAGCGAGGTTATGTAGGTCCGTGCTAACTTTGACGATTTACTTTACAGTCATCTCATCGTCCATCTTAAGATGCAAAACGCATAATCATTGGATTGATGAGTTGAGTGAGACTCTTCAGGTGAAGTTTCAAATCGAAGAATCTTTTTTAACGTCTCATTGATTCATTCCGTTCACATCATAATTAATATGTGAGAGTGCACAATAACACATTAAATTCTTGTTCTGTTCATCCAATGCAATATGAGTGAGCAGAGTGTTTGCAGAGATGCAGGTCTGACATACTTTTGCTTTCAATTTCTTTCATCTCTAAAATTTTTTCAGAAGTCAGTGGCTCTTTGGGTAAAAAAAATTAGTATGACGTGAGAAAACAAAAATTGATACAATAACAGAAAGAAGAAAAAAGAGGAAAAATGAACCGTGGTAGAGTTTATGTACCTCTCTGCCTCAATCTGTTGTAATGTGGGCATCACGCATAAAAACGCATTTATCATATCATTAATGACGAATTCGTTCAGAATTTAAGAGGCTAAAGAATTGCTTTTTAGGCTTGGTGTGGTTTGGTGCTTCGAAAATCCTGTAAACTACATTTACATCCTCTTGGCTCAGTTTGTAAAAAGACGAGTTGTGAATTAGTAACATCGAGTATTATTTCATGAGTCACACCAAATTGTACAAACTTTGTACTACAAAGTACTCACGCTTTGATCATTTTCTTGCCGAATATTTTTAAGGTTACAGCTTTCTGGATTACAAACTGCAACAACGTTTAACAATGCAGAAAGAATGTGTGCTCACGTTGCAAATCTCTTTTGTAGTTGTATACACATTGTTACTTAACTTTCACTATGAGATGCTTAACAGATTCACATTTATTTGTGCATCACATCACATCACTGCTCATTTACGCTTCAAGTTCACGTACTCTAATTTAGCCCTTATTCTTAACATTGAAAAAAGTTGCATTTTACCAATTAATTCAAAGTATCACGTTTCCAACAATTACGAAAGAATACTAAATCTAAAAGCGTTAAATTCAAAACGTTAAATTTTATTATTTAACTTACTTATGCTGGGGTTATGTCCTCCATTCATTGGTACAGCGCCATTTGGATTGCCCCTCTTGAAGAATTCGTCAGATATCGAAGTGAATTGTGAAATTTGGTTCTGCATGTCCTTCAGTTCATGCTTTGTCGACACAAACCCAAAGTGTCCCCTGTTAGCAGAATAATCTTGCTTTTCAAACATTTTAAAAGGATTGTCTTTGTGTACGGGGAGACCGGGTCCTGTTGGATGTGATGAGGGAGGTGTTGGAGGCAAAGGACCGGGATCCTCCGCTGAAGGAATGAAATCTTTTCTATGGTGCGGTTTCTGCATGGGAGGTCCAAAGTCACTCATGCTGGAGAATTCACCGCTTTGCACTATCACTTTCTTATCATTACCACTTTGATTATGATTCACTGGAGGAAAATAACTAACATCACTTCCTGGTGGCGGAGGAGGAGGTCCATTTTTCATGCCCGGTCCCATACCGTACGCGTGCGACATGTCATAGTCGTGATCTTTTGGAGCTGGGTATACATTTACAGCGGAGGGAAATCCTAAAATATCATAATGGCGATCAATTATGGGGTTAGACTGCGTCATGTTTTTATTTTCGGCTTCCTCCTCTTCTGGATCGCGTTCCTCTCCGCTCTTGAACTTAATTTCAATTCCAGATTTCTTTCCCTTTGCATTCAGTCTCTTGAAGTCTGCTTCCAAGGTAGAACCACCCGAAGGACCGGAAGGAGGCATGCTCATGTCATAAAAGTCGGGTTGCAAATCCACTTCGTTACTCATCATAGCCAACCATTTTGGTGACACAGTGGTGGTAGACGCGGGAGATCCCATTATAACACTATTCACGGTGGACATCGCAAATGGAATTGGCGAAGGTGTTACAGGAGCCGCAGTTCCTGGTTGTTTTCCTTTACGACGTCTCTGTTTGCCCCAACGTGCGCCAGGTGTAGAAGGAGACAAAAAGTAATCTGCATCGTGACTGGAGTCCACTTCCATCGAAGTGTGGAATGGTGTCGGAGGAATTGGACTTGGGTAAGATGATAAGTCCACAGGTTTCATTTCTTTGAGCCCATTGGGATCTCCAAAGCTGAGTAATCTTTTCAAATTATTATTCGATGTTTCAAAGTCGGCATTTGGTCCGTATCTGCCGGCGTCTTGCGCAGATCCCCAGAAGTTGGGTGTTGCCCAATCCCCAAGTTCACTAACGTCAGCACTGGCTCCACCAAACATATCTTTGTGCAATTTCTTTTCTCCGGATGCCCCATTAATAAAAGGTGTCTTTGTTGGCTTCGAGGGTCCACCAAATAAACCATGCTCAACTGAGCCAGACGAAGCTGGAACTTTCATGAATTTATTCTTTCTTTCAGAACTGGTGCTGCTACCCCCAAATCCACCACCTTGGTAAGCTGGAATGGAGGTTGTTGGAGTATGAGGCTTTTTATTCCAAGCTAACTCATCCGATGGTCGGAACTCTTTGCTACCTCCATAAAAGCCAGAGTTTAGTGCGGTCTTGTTGTAGTAATTAGCCAATGATCCAAATCCTGCTGAAGAATCTCGGTTAAACGATGAACCTTGTTGGCCATTTGGTGACCACTCGTTACTATCGAATTTCATGTAAACATCTCTGTCACTCTGCTCTTTGTTAAAATTGCCATTAGTAAGTGACTGCTGATTGTGCTTGTGGGCAAATGAGTTACTCAAACGGTTCTTCTCCTCTGAAACATCGACATCCGTGTCTAACCTAAAGAGACTAGTGCCTTTGTGAAATTTACTGCTAAATCGACTCTGATTTCTAGTTCCCATCATGTCATAAAGAATAAATGGTGACTTCGTTGTACTTGTTGAAGACGACGAAATGATTCGAGGTCTGATGAATTTCGACATGTTGTGACCTTGGTTAATTTCATGATCCGGTGGATATCTGGGATCATAGCCTCGAAGGAAGTCATTGGGACCAGATCCCGATGGGGCGCTAAATGAATCATAGTCATCGAACTTATCGTTTTTATCCTTGTTAGACACAGCATCACCGTAACCAAAGTTGCTATAGCCGGAAGGAAGCCTGGTGGTAGTTTCCTCCGTTGACGATGTTCTGTTGGTTGTTGTTGGAATGATACTATTTTCCGATGAAGGTCCTCCAAGCGTCAGCACTTCAAGTGAAAGCGGTAGAGCGTCTTCAGTTGAAGGTAAAGAAAACGAAGTCTTTTGTTTATTTTCTCCACTGCCCGGATATTTCTCCTTGGCTAACATCAATTTCTTGGCAAGTTCCATGATTTGATCTTCTGCCGTTTCTTCTCGATGTATTTGTGGTGCTGGCGTTGTTGTTAAAGGGGAAACTTGAGGTGATTCAGTCTTCACTTCTGAGGAAGCCTGTTCACCCCCAGCATCGCCAGCAGGGAGTCCCATTCTTTCCGTGGAGGTCGACATTTCTTCGACGAAGGGCGTTTTCTTTGTCTGAAGTTTGTACTTCTTCCTGCGACCCTTCCTCCTTCTTTTCTTTGTGATTGCAATATTGTCGGAAGCGGTCGTTTCATTCTCAAGGGTGTCAATTTGATTTTGACTTTGACCACCTCGGAGCTTCTTCCTTCGCCTCATTTTCCGTCTGGTCACAATAAGGTCGCCTGCTTCACTTGACCTGAGAATCATACCAGGTCTCTTTCGTGCCAATAGTTTCACTTTGTCTCCCATCTCACCGGATTTTTCACTTGAACCTAAAATTCTTTTAATATGATTTGCACCTCCAAGCATTAGAGGTGTGTCTAGAAACTCTGAAGAAAGTTGGTATCCACCTCCCCCATGTGAACGGAGTGGGCCTTGCTGTTGATTTTGATGTTTCTCTGTGGTTGTAAAGTAAATATCCGGGAAAATATTCGGGTCGTATACTGCAGTGGCCAAGGGGGAATCTGCGTCAATTCCTCCAAGAAGACTGGCAGCATTCGGCATAGATAAGTCTCCAGCAAGTTCCATATTTAAGTCATGTTGTTGCTGCGAAGTGAGCTGAATTGGTCCTGGGATGATGGGCTGCTTTTCAAATTGCATGTTTACAGGAGAGCCATCCGGATTCACAAGGTGGAAAATTGTGCCAAAATTCTCTGTTCTTTTTAGCATCTGCAATCCGGCCGGGTCATTAGTTAACTGAGCCTCGAGACTACCACCATTAGAGCCAAAATAATCTTGCTGCGAGCCAACAGCATGTTGATCGTCATGAACGTCAACCATCATCCTATCGATAGGTGCCTGCTGCTGATTTTCCATTCCCGCTGAATTTTCTTCCGATTTTGGTTTCGGTTTCAGATTATCAGGAATTTTCTTGAATTTGGGTAAACCCTGGTTCATGGGTGGTACCATTTGCTGTCGTGGAAGATTTTGCATGTTGTATTCCATGGATTTTGAGTCTTGCATGAATTGTTGCTGCTGACTGTGGTGTGGAAATGGATTACGTTGATTACCAAATCCACGATTTGGCGATTCTGCGTCAAACTGATTTTGTCTTCGCCCCTCTTGACTGTGTGGCTTTCCAATAAAGTTTTCCTGCAAGTGGGCGAAAGGATTTTTCATTTGGCCCATAAAGGATTCGGCGAAACCTTCGCCTCGTAAGTCTTTTGGAGGTGGAGGTGGTGGCGGGTGGAAAGGCGGGCCCCTACGACCTGTCTTTTCATTTCTCCGCGGAGGTGGCGGTGGACCATTTTTATTACGTCTACCCCATTTGCCAGGTTTATGTTTTGGTGGAGGTCCATTTCGCCGACTTGCATGTGGAGGTGGTGGTGGCGGTGGTCCGTTGAAGTCATCGTGTTGCTTTCCCTTTTTCTTTCTACCATGCATGTTTTTACCGCGACCAAAAATTGAAGGCCAATTCCAAAGAGTTGCACGTTTCGTCAGTCCTCCAGCACGCTTCACCTTTGCTGTTGGAACTGGAGTGGGTGGTCCCATCACACCTCCTTGCAAGTACATTTGCTGCTCCAGCATTCTCTGGTTTTGTTGATCTGCAGCTTGATATTGCAGATTTTGGTGGTCATGCTGCAGTTGATCTTGAAGAGTTTGCAAATACTGTAATTGCTGCTGTTGTTGAACTGCTGGGTTTCCATTAGACGGAGGGACCATATGATCCTGAATATGACTGAATTGACCAACAATGCCACTCGTACCGGTCGGAAGTGATCGTTGGCTATGTGCTATAGAAAATAAATATTTTTTTCTTTTTTGCGTGGCACTTAACATGTTGAGAATTTCATGCTACAAGAAATTTCATGCTAAAAGAAAAATCAAGAAATAATAAAATCATGAATCATGACAAATAAAAAATTTCTTACCATTATTACCGATGATGTAGCCACCCGGTTGTTTTGGCTCCGTATTGGTCAACGAGTCTTTGAAACCATCTTCATCACCAACAGTAAATCCTCCCCCAATATAACCTTTAATTCCGCCTAAGCTTCTTATCCGAAAAAGTCCGGATTGTCTAAACCCACAAGCAACTTTGAAGCCACTGCCTCCTTGCCACACACAGACACCCTCCACTGGACGAATTACTACATTGCTACTGGCTAGAACTATTAACAAAATCAGAGTCCGAACTATATTTCCGTTCTGAATGTATCTGCCTCCTCTGAGCAAAGAACAGAAGAACTTCATGGAAAATTTGTAAGTAGAACTATCGTAATCTGAATCAGACAGTCTCTGGTGCTTTTCATCAAGCTGGACGTTTAAAAGATTTCGTCGAACTTTTATTTTATTAAGCTCCTCGGAATTGTGTTTAATTGAACTGCTAGATGGACTGGAATAATTATCGTTATCATTATTGCAACATGATGAGCATCTCGAAGTGTGATTTGAACTCTTTGTTGTTCCGGGAAGAACGTCATCATGAACGCTGAAATTGTGCCATGAGTCACTTTCATCACTCTGAAAAGATAGAGTTTGTGTTGACGCAGGAAGCCCCTGCTGCTGAAACCAGCAAGGCTCCTGTCTCTTCTTCTTTGCCCCCATGATTCATGTAAATGACGATTGCAATGTCGCTATCTGCAAAATTGTCTTTAATCACTTTTTTGTTTCACTCAGCTCACAACACTTGGTAGGGAGAGATGTGCTGCTGATGGGAAATATGGTGCAAAACCGGCGGTCATTGTCATTTCACTTCTCTCCACATCCTATCTTGTAGCAACAAAAAAATTTGGAGCACAATTGACAAATGATTGACGTGATGAAAAAAAAAGTTGTAAAATCCGCTGTTTGCTAATAACTAAGTAGGAAGTAAGAGCAAAATGAAAGCCACTACGGAAAACGTCAGGCGGACACGTTCTAGTAGTGCAGTATTAGATTAAGATGATGATTTGTATGCAAGTGTTTTTATTGTTCCCAAAAATCCGCGTGGTTTTGTACACTTTTTACCGCACCTCAAAAGGCAACGGTAACAACACTTTCAATAAAATCATGTTGCCTACTCCGTCAAATTTTGCACGTCCTTCCTCTTTACAGCCCTGCGGATTACTGACTCGCTGCATATGCCAAAAATATGCATCAAACGCTGATCCTTACTTTACAGTGTAACGTCTAATTTTTTTTTTTTGCATGATATGCACCAAACGCCAAAAGTAAGTTAGCAAGCTGCAACTTTGCAAGAAAAGATAGAAGTGAGAAGCCTGTTTAGCAAGCAGTATTGCCTTGATGCAAAATCTCAAATCCCAATCATTTTAAAACAACTTTGATACTTACAGGTGCACTGGTGAAAAGGAGGTATTTGGGCACAGAGAGCTGGCTTAGGCATCATTTTCCACTTCGCTCTGCTTAAGGGAACTTGTCTCTCTTCTTCAACCAAATTATTATTTGCTCATCGCCAACTCAAATCTCTTCATTTTCTTCGTCATCATTAGCATCCTTTGCTAATAAAGGGCCGAGCAGAGAGACTTTGACTTCTACCACAGTATGAGCTGAGTCAAAGAAACATGAAAGAACCACGCCACACATGGAAAACATTGTTTGTATATTACAATACAATTTGAAACTTGCGAATGACCAAGACCAAGGAGTTGAGCCGAGTCAAGAAAATGTGGCACACTTTATTTTGGCTTTTGTTTAGCACCAAAGCCAAACGTATTGCATTGTATTGCATTGCAGTTTGAAAACTTTACATTCGTTTATGCATTTGATAGTAGTTAGTTTACATTACATTATGATAGCTGTGGCTGATGCTGATGATTTTATTATGATATGACGCCTCGCTAACTTTTCTGGGTAATAACAGAATAAAAACGCATTGAATCTGTACGTGGTCCGCCGGACTTGTTGGTGGAGTCACTGATGGTAATAAATGATTATACCTGGTATTTCACCTCACCTCATCATACATTCTTGACTTTACTGACGAAAGTACAATTCTATTATTCTATCATTCACGCAACGATATGATTATATTAAATATAATGAAGAAATGAAATTCATTACTTTCATGATTTCGATATTTGTGGCCCCGGCCACACGTTTTCCGTTGGTCTTCTCATAGAATTGCTGGCTATGGTGGTGGTGGATGAGAAACAAAGCCATAAAGTCAAAGGGTATAAAATGCATAGTGTAAGAAAAATTTTGTAATACAAATACACGAAAAATTTAGTAAAACTTAAAAAATGCCAATAATGTACATTATGGAATAGAAATACAGTGACTAGAGAAGCATAAGGATGTTCGTATTATGTCTTATTAAAGGCAAGTAATTTTTTATTGTTCATTTTCTTCTGTTACTGATTTCGAAACGAAGAAGAATTGTATTTTTACATGAAGTTGTAAAAAAGTAATTTTTATAAACTGAAACCAAGCAAAAATCCTGTATTTCTTGTTACAGGTAGTTAAGAGCGAGGAGAAAAGCAGACTTTTCTTGCAACTTCTCATGTGAGTTAGTAAGTGAAGTGAGTCTTGGTTTTGCTTGCCTGGCTACTTGCTTCTTGAAGAGAGAGAACCTACTGACCGTTATATGGAGGATGAGTTGCTAAACGAAGGAAGGCAGGTAAACGAAAGAGCTCTCCTTTTCTTTAAATTTGAAATAAAAAATATATTTCTCTATTTGGTGTATTTGGTTAAATGTAAATGCATTATATTGTATTGCAATGATACACAAGTCTTTATCTAATATGGGTAGGTTTTTGTTTGCTGATGATCATGGCCCACCGACCTGGTAACATGCATTATAAAATGATTATAGTTAGTGGCTACATTTGTATTTCTCCCTTCGGTATTAGGTAAAAATTATTTTTTAGTGGTACTGTATTTACAGACAACACAAAACTTGTAAGATATACGAAGAAAATAAAAAGAACAAGTACGTACCTACCTATAAATGCATATTCTTTTCCGTATTTTGTTTTTGCCACTCTTACACTGATACTCCGCTACTTATTAATATATAGCTCACTATGAATTGTTTTATATAGATCAAAATATCTTCTTCGTTTGATAGGTTCCCAACTGTGTAATCGTAAACACTTTATTGGCAGTTTGAATTTTGAATGTACGTTAGTGACTAAACTAAGGAAAAAAGCTTAAGGCCAAATTACGTTAAAATCGACTCTCATTAAAATGGCTTATCAGAGTTCACAGGTAACTTAATGGTATAATAGATTCATTATCCTGTCATTTGGCTATTAGTAAAGCATCCACTGGATACTTTAAGTCCCTATACAATGTTTAGTTGAATTTAATAGTACTAACTTTAAAAAGGTGGTATACGAATGTTTTGTTCGATTTGATGATTACTCGACATTTGGCAGCAACTTCGCTTCAAAGATAAGATCACGCGTTAAATGTAACATAAACAGAAAACAGTTTAAATATGCAAACTGCAAGATCTACAGAGCATGCATTTGATTTGATATGAAAAGCTAAAGATGAAGATGCGTTGCAAGGCCGAAGAAAAAAGTCAAAGGGCAAAAATGCCCGGTCGGGCTGCCGTTGTTGCAATATTATAAAAAAAACATTTTATTACCTCTGAGAAGCTAGTTAGGCAAGTTGAATTTTTTTTGTTTACATTGTTTTAATATTACTACTAAATATTACAGGTATTATTAAACTTGATATACAAAGTAAATTGAGCTTGTTTGTACACCACAGTTTTTGAAGTGATTGCGATTTGCGATTGCAATCGCTGACTGGCAGATTTTTTTGTTTCTTCATTGATTACAATTAGGAACAGGAGATGAATGATACCTGTGCTGTGGATGACGTGAAGACGTGATGTGTAACACATCCGTACCCCTTACTTTACACTTGCTCCACAGAATCACAGTCTCATTAGCATGTTGCACCACTCCGAATCAATACAGGTTAGCATTTATAAGTTGTATGTAATATAAGTTTTCTATACAAATCTTAAATGGCATCTGCAACGCAAGAAACTTAACTAATTTAATATCTCCTTGCTAAGTCAATGATTCAATAGTATTACAAAAATTAAAATGTAAAATTAAATTTGTTTCTTGATCTAGTTTCCCATTTCCTATGTAATTAAGCAGAGTTTTGATGGTAAAACTTATTGGATAATTGGTTTGATAAAAAATGCTGGTTTAGACACAAAAAAACTACCTCTAAGATGGAAAGTTAATGCATTTAAATTTCGAACGTCAATCAAAACCATCTCATCTTTTATCAAAATAGCACGTGTTGCACTAGTTGCACTAATTCATTTTTCATCCAAGATTTGATAGCTACAAAAACGTCATCACAAAAGGCTGTAGTATATTAAATACTTAATAACTTAATACTAATCACAGCAAGCAACCATGATTTGCAAGAGTAGCGGAGCTAAATGAGCAACGATTAGACCGTATCGCCACAGGATTTGATTTGAATTTGATGTTCTATCGATAAACTTTTTAACGATTTTAAGGAATATAGAATTCAGAATTACCACGTGCCAGGACGTATAGCCCAAAAGATAAATATGAATTCGGGATTTTTTATTTCAAAATCAATGAATGAAGCGATGACCTCAACTGACTTTTTAAAATATGTATTGATAATCAGTCTACCATGCTGAATTCGGTATTGCATTGCATGAATGATAATCATTTCATCAGGAAAAGTAATTTGTACGTCTGCGTTTTGTTTTCCAAATTAGAGTCTCATTAGTATTTCGAGTAAATTATAGTGTCTCAAAAATCATTCAAATTAAAAAAACATGACTGAGAAAGTGTATCGGATGCAGATGATCAGTTATGAAGGCGACGTGATTGACACAAATTTGCATATCGGCATTTGTATGTTTTCTTCTTAAAAAATAAAACTTTGTATGTAATATTTAGGTAAATCGATTACCCACTAATAACATGTTACTCTTCAAATTCATCGTGTTTATTGGAGTATAACGATATTTCAATCCATGATAATATCTGTAATGCAAATAATCAACCATTTTTTTCTGAAGACGGTGGTAAAAGTGAGTGTGAGACGTCTTTAAATGAACAAAACATAGAAACGTGAGTCAATCAAAGCTTTCTTTGTGAATATGGGGGTTTTCCTTGTTTATATTTCTTTATCTGTCACAGAGTAGAAAAACTAAAAATGGCTTACGGAAGAAAAGATTTACTGGGAAAAGTTACCCTTTTCTGTGATTTGGGCTTTCCTGTCTAAATCCTTAACTCCCTTTTGGTTTCCCTCTGATCTCGGAAAACTGTAGAATAAAATGAAAAGGGCAAGTGCAATGCACTTTGAAGAAATGGAAAATCCCACAATCTCCTCTTCACCCATAGTTGATGTCTTCATATTGAATACTAAATATTTCATGGGACAAAGCATATTAGCAGAGCAACTCATTCAAGTATAAAAAGGCAGGCTCTCTAGGAAAGCATCATTCAGTTTCACCTTGTAATTCCTACAAACAGGTCAATTTAAACTTAACCATTTCATTAAATTAACATTTTTCACCATGTCTTCAACCAAAGCCATTCTCAGCGCCTTCCTCGGGGTTGTCGTGATTGTCTCTTATATTCTCGCTGTCACCGCATCACCAGTTCCAAACGAAGGTACATATTTCGTAAACTAATTGTGTAGTTTAATAAAAAACCGTATTTAGTTTAAAATATAAAGTGGTTATTAAATCCATCTCATTAAAAATTTCAGACGCTGCCTCGGAAGGTTCGAGACAGGGACGATTCTACGGAAATGGGATAGCTGCTTCCCAAGCCACTGCGTTTTCAAGTGGCCACGGACTGGGATATCCAGGTTTTGGTGGATCAAGCTCAAATGCGTTTGCCGCTGCTAATTCTGTTTCCAGTGGAGGTGGAATGTAAGTATCTAAATATTTAAAACATGCACGCATTAGCTATAAATATTTTTAACTGATTTTTCTTAATCCTTACTTTTTTTACAGGGGCTATCCTTATGGAAGATAAAATCATTTAAAATCATGGCGGACTAAACGGAAATATTTTTGTTAATGAATTTGATTGTGGTGCTATACAGAGTTTACTTATTTTATATACTAAATGTTTTAAATTATTTTAAAAACAAATAAAAGCTGTTTTTTGCAAACAATAGGCGTCTGAGAGCATATTCATGATTTTAAAGCACTACCACTTTCCAATAAAATGTTCATGACAAGTATCTGACTCAACTTGCAACTATATTTATTGTGAAAATGACAAGCATAAATAATAATTACATAGTATGTAAGTAAACGGCATGGTAAATTGCATTTCTCTTTCGCTCTAAGTCTCTTCTTCCTCCTCATCCTGGATCGAATTACCGCTGGGGACGGACACTGGTGCTTTAATTGTGCTTTCTGATGCTAATCTGGACACAGTAGGTTTCTTTTCTGCATCCTTCAGCATAGCTTGTTCCATTGCACTCAGTTCATTCTGCTGCTCAGAATTTAACAAATTTGAACATGGCGAGAGCGACACATAAAATGTAAGAATTTGTACTGTTTGTATGTTATTCATGAGTTTATTACTTTAGCTGCAAATGCAGCTGAAGACGGAAGCACATAACGTTGTGACTTGTCCACTTTAGTATCCAGTTTATCTTCGGAGAGATGTGCCTGGTAATCAAGAAACTCTTTGAAGGGCGCGTATTTCTTTCCACCTTCAAGGTACTCCTTTCCGGTTCGAAACTCTCTAAAGTCATCCTCATCACCAGAAAGAACATCGCGAACCAGTGTGCTCTCGTCTCCACTTTCGGTCATTATCAGTCCCGTTGTAGAAACTTCAGGGGACTTTGAATAACTTTCCATGACTGGACTATTGTATTTAAAAGTGTAAAATACATGCTTAATTAAATCTTTGTCTATAATTAATTAACTGTGTCTTTTATTTTTATATTGCCCCACCGATCAAGAAGGTCTTGAATGGCACACTGAATCTCATGCACTTGTCGGGTCATTTGACTCATTTCAATGAAATCATCCGGAAGAGTTCCCTCAATTTCCAACATCTCCCTAACCGGAGTTATTACTTTCGTCATCCAACGATCCCACAGTCGAAGGGCGAATCTACCCAACCTCCGGAGATGGATGCAGATTGGCGCGGTCATGTAGCGAAGGCACTCGGCTGGTTTATCCTGTTTGTCAAGAAAAATTATTTTTCTAACATTTTACAGTTGATGTATTAATCTAGAAAATCATGTCATACCAAGATTAGGCGCAACAACTTATCAGGAAGCATAAAGGAATATGTGATTGCACATTCAATTGACATGGCGTGAAGGAACTGAACCATGGTCACCCCTTGACCTTGAACTTCCCAGTGGGGACAACAACCAATTGTTTTAAGAGATAAGCCTAAAATTCCCTGGACTGTGAACTCGGCCACGTAATCAATTTTGTTTGTCATCATACGACTATAAAAAGACAAACTTTTTGTTTGATTTTTTTTCGATTTAAAAAAAATGCTGTTAAAATATTGTTGAGAATGTACTTTAAAACAAACAAGGCCCCAGCTTGTTGCATGAAATTATCCAATTTGCCCAATTTTTGTTTCACACGCTCATGCTTTGCTCGAGCTTTCCTTAACTCCATAGCTTGTTCCTTGCTATGTGCATGGTGTCCCGATCTCTGCATGTGTGGTCTGAAAACAGTCTTGAACTGCTCCCTGTACTGGATACCTTCTGCGACCATCATCAACTGACTGATAAGTTCTGCTCCAGACTCTGTTTGTAGGATGACTAAACTGACATTGCTCACTGAAAATTAACGGTAACAATAAATACCGATTGCATAATCAATTATTCTGTTTACAGTTTACGGCTTCCTAAATTTACTTTCAATGAGTAGGTCCATGTCTTCAGTCTTCAAATTATCCAAAATTGGTTTGACACATTTTGCTGCCGCGTTGGGTTTCAGTCTCTGAAACATTGATTGCCTCAAATTAATATTAAAATTAAATTAAATCTCGGTTCAGAGGCATTCTGTCTTACAATAACACTCTGGAGCACTTTAAATGCCATAGATTGAATTGCTGGATTGAAGTCACAGGGAAGTAACCGCATCATGAAGGACATTACAGACATCACATTTGCGACTGTGCCTTCAATGCACAAATTCTCGAAACACTGGCCACAGCAGTTGACCATTTTTTTGTCTTTGCACATTGTCAGCGAATCAACCATCGACTCCAGAACTGAAAATGAGTTTCAATTTCGATATGATGTTTTAATACGTTTCTTTCCAAAATAATCATTCGTAATAATAAGTATTCCTCACAGTGGGGATTGTCGCAAATGAAGGATTTGACAGCAATCCCATTTTGACCCTTCATCAAGTCCACAAGGAATTTACATGCATGCAGTTTATCCCCGGGACTCGCAATTTCCACCACACGAATAACTTCAAAAATGAAGCCAAGACCCCCTAACCGGAGATACTCCTCGGTGTACCGACCACTGTCATCAGATAGGTGGCATTTTAAACATGGTAATTTGGTAATTTAGTGACAGAAGGAAAATTGTCAAAATAATGTCAATACCCTTGGAGGGATCTGACGAAGATGTCCAAAGCATCAAAGTAGTGCCAAACCCTTCTCCGTTTCAAGAAAGCCATTTGCAGGCTTATCACAAATCGGCAAAAGATAAGGCTTCCACTGCAGCTAAACAAAGAGTCGGTGTCATAAATGTTTTCTTTAGTCCTGTAAGTCTTTATAAAATCCATGATGGTTAAGTCCCTTTTTGCGAATGACGCCTTGTCCCAATCCTCCATGAACCTCAGGAGCTCCAGACGTCCCATTTTTTTCATCATGATGATTCTTTGTACAATATTTTATTGTATTACATATATATTTATATCATTTGAAGCAGATTTGAAGATTTGAATTAGTTATTGCAAACGTTCCACTAAAGTCAGAATTCACAAAAAAAAAGACTACATTTATAAAAGCAATAATTTTACGGTAATGCATTAAAAAAAGCTATAGCAAATAAAAAATTTGTAAAAGGACGGTCTGGAAATAAAAATGCCCGCGTGCTTCATGGTAACATTCCCAGAGCCACCTAGCTAATAGGCAACAAGTTGCTAACCGGAATGGGCATTTTATATGCTGTAACGTCCGTAATTAGGATTGTAAAATACTGGATAAAACCACAAGACAGTAGACTTCAAATTGTAACTGTAGACTTCTTGTGGTAATTGTCACATACAAATGTTGAAAATATTTCCTAATAAAAAAGAGTATCCATGCCAGAGACAACACACTGTGTAGTAAAGTCAAAAGTCTTGTCTCCTTCCTACTCAAGTCCAAAGGATGAAGGAAGAGCATGTAAATTCCATTACGTGAAACCTGAAACCTTACCTTTGTGTTTTGTGTAGTGTATTATGTTTCATTTCATTAAATACTTGGAACTGAAAGTAAAGTTGAAATAAGATTGTGTGTCATGTCATGATTTTCTTTTTCTCAACTCAACATAACATAGTCATTACAATTTAGATAACATACCATACCAAAGCTTGTGATGTGAAAGTTGTGAATGCCTCAAGCATACTTAACACTTTAGATATAAATATCTGTATTACATAGGAATGTATATGCATGTATTGAAAACTCGATAACCTATGTTATCCAATGTTATGTACAAATATATCATGGGGTTCAGCGGTCAACGAAGTTGTTAGACACTAAAACGTTTTTATATCAATTCTTGAGAATAAAAAGGTACAATGAGAAGTCTCATTGAGAAGACAGAACTAGAGCTTGTTTTGTCCACAGACAACAGAGAGAGAAGAGAGATCCACTTGATTTCTAGAGTCAAGAATCTTGACGTGCGTCCGCGTCCTTCCTTGGGTGGATTCATCTGGTTCAATCTCCAGTGTAAAATATTTGTTCTCTGCTGTTTGCCACTTTTATTTTTATACCAATAATAGAGAAGAGCTGGTCACAAAAATAAACTGAAAAATTGTGAATAATTTAAAAATCAAAATGGGAAACACAGACAGCGTACCAGTTGTCTCTCAAATGAAATCACTGACGCAATTTGCATTCGGAAACGCTACTGCTGCACGAGAAACCCAAAACAATTTTCTATATCACAACACGTTTCCTGTCACATCGCAAATTACCAGCTTAGGGTATGCCATAGCTGGCGAGCCAGATAAGGCTCTGGATCTGCAAAAAAAGTTTGCAGATGACATGCAAAGAATTGTTGACTCCATCCCGGTCGCTGGGCATATCAAAGGAGGGGTTCACTATGCACTGGGGGAAAATGAAGAAGGTGACGAAGCAATGAAGGCTGCAAGTCGATCTACTGGAGTTGTCATTGGAGGGGTTGGTGGATTTGTGGCTGGGGGACCGGTAGGAGCTGTCGCAGGTGGAATTGCGGGTGGAGCGGCAGTTGACGGGATAATAACCGGAAGTGAATACCTTATCAATAAGGAACATAAACCGTACGGTTATGTAGCTGCAGGTGAGCACATCGCTGATGCGATCGAGAAAAAACGAAACTTAACCGTGGAACAAGGCTTTGATATGGCTATGATGCCAGTTGGAGATGGAATTGCTGGATACACGGCTGGACGTGGCATTGGGAAACCTTTGGGTCTAGGTAGGGGCAAGGGGAAGACGGTTCCTATTCCTGGAAGAGCTCCGGCATATAAACCTTTGATAACAGGTACTGCGGGGGTACTGGATGACGGATTGAACGGAAAGGTGGTTCCGGCAGCGGGAAGAGTAAACGGAAATGGATACAAACCTTTAATTGAGGTAGCAGATGTGGACATTCCAAATCCCAGTGTAACCAAGACTGGAACGGGCGGTGGCGCTGCAGCAACTGCTGGAGAATCGGTTGCAAACAAACTGAAACCTGTTGCTGGAGCTGTTGATGACGTTGTCGGGAATGAAGCTGGTGCAGTTAATGGCGCAGCTCATAATGGAAACTACTTAGGTATACAAATCTTTATATTATTAGACCGACCAGAGTGAATTAGTTCACAGTAAAGCAATTGGAAGCTATTTTTAATGGATTTTGTGTAAATTGTTTTTTGTAGGACTGGACAAACCAGGACTGGACAACCGAGCTAATCAGCTTAATCCAAATCATGTGAATAGTGGACCTGGACGCCCCGCAGGGTACAAAGGTCTCGGAACAAAGATAGATCTTGATAACCATGCGAATCAAATGAATCCCAATAACCCTTTGTACCGTATGGGTTAAATAAATCGTAAAAGTGTCGGCTTCCATAATGTTATTTAATAAAAATAAAATAGGTAGAGAATAACTTTAATAATATTTTTCATGTAATACTTATTAATATTTTGTTTTATTGTTTTAAAGTTTAACACAAGATTAGTACAACATTGTCTCACAAATTGTTTGCTCACTATATACATCAGGTTATCCTGTACTCACGTTTAAATAATCCAATTTTTATTGAATATTTAACCCAACAGAATCGAAATACGAAAAGTATGTATTTCTCATATGATTGAGGATGGGGGGAAAGTTCACATTGGAATAAGATGTTTTGAATATGTATCCTTGAATTTGTCGTGAAGACTACAACTACATATAGTGCATTACATTGAAAATAAAAATCATTGAATAAAATGAAACTGCATAAGAAGAGGCTGATTACATTGATTTTCTTCATGATGATCCTTTGTAAAATAGGAAGGCGGTACTCAGGTTTTATTCACCATGATTGTGATGAGTTTAAACTTAATCCACCAAAACAAAATTTCGCACGCTGATATTTTGTAACTAGTAGCTAATAGTTAATTTGCAACAACTAACAAGAAATGAGTTTACTGCGTATTCCTTCAAAGTCGGAAGGGAAGCTTCCGTCGATTCCTTCCGAATCGGAGACCAGCGTAGTCGCACCGATTGAAGTAACTACAAAGAAATGCAGACGACAAATAATCGCAGCCGCTATACGTAGGACATCCTTAAATTTTTAACACTTTAATCTTTAATGTGATCAATATTAATCAGTTTTCATAATGGTCCCCCATTTTGTTTTTAAAGTCACGATAGGATGTTTCAGTTTGGGAACTGTGTTCGGCTGGTAATTAAGAATAATTATTGACGCTTTTAATGTTTAGCAATTTTGTAACAAGAGACTAAATTTTAGGGCAACGGTGGCTATTAAACTAATGAGAGAGGATAATATCCCATTCGATGAAAAAACTGTGGCGTCTCTTTTCATTGTACGTTCTAGTAAAATGGAAATGGTTACATACTGAAACCTTTTTCCTTTTGAAAACCTAAAGATTTGTATCACTAATTGTTGTCAATGTAAAATTAGGTAGGTGCCCTACTTGCTGGACCACTTGCTGGCTACTTAATGGTGAAAATAGGCAGAAAAAGAACTGCATTTTTATTTGGCGTCCTGCTCGTCATCTCATGGTTATTTTTTGTCTGGGCTAAGATATTTATTATATATTCGTATGGAGAAGCTGCGGCAGCCATGTTGTATATGGGGAGGTTCTTCACTGGTAAAATACTAAACATCGTAAGTACAAAATGTTGTAGCTGAAGAAATATTTTAAATTAAATGGGTGTGATTGTGAAATATTTTTTTAGGTTTCTCCGGCTCCGGGTCTTTTACACTTGCTCCTGTATACATTCGAGAAGTTTGCGATGATAAATTGCGGTCTTTTCTGGGAAGCATGGTGCCACTGAGCTCTGGCCTAGGAGCTTTTATCACGTACAAATTCCAATTTGGTTAAATATTATAGTGCCAAGTGAGACATTACAGAATATTCTCTATATATTTGCTTCCTATATTACATCGAACAGATCTATTGTTGGAGTCCTAGTGAACGACTGGTTCATATTGTGTGTACTTTGTCTAAGCATCACCCCATTTCTTCCCATCTTGGTTTTATTTATACCCGACTCGCCCATGTAGGTGATTTGAATATTCAAAATTTGATTCAAATTTTTTGCATTTCTTTGAATTATTTGATATAAATATTTTATCTTTATTTTGCAAATTCATGAGCAGTTGGCTTCTAACAGTTCATAGAAATGATGAGGCACACAAGGCTTTCTTGTGGTATACAGCCGGATTTGAACCAGAAGAAAGGGAACGCCTCTATCGTAGGGTATGAAATCATTCTTTTTTCGTTGTCCCTTAAGTAATTCTGGAAATGTTCAGAAAACCGAATTTATTATAAAAGGTTCAACGGGGAGTGGAAACTTTAAAAGCGGATGAAACAATGAAAAAGTCGGAAAGAAGGCGTCAGGAGGAGAGGAGAAATCTAAGAACAATGTCTCGCCCGGTTGTGTACCCCTTGATCAATATTGTGCTCTTGATTACCTTCCAACAGTTCAGTAAGGATTTAATTTGTACTTTGATATAATCAATTAATATATTTCAATTTCAATGCATCTAATAAACTTTAAAACTAAATAATAGGCGCAATTAATATTTACGGGACGTTTCCGGCCGATGTTTTAGAGGCTGGAAGAGATTTTCTGGATCCAGACATTGGTATCAACCTTACAGCTTTATTTTACTTGATATCCGCAACTGTGGCCACATTTAATGTGGACCGCCTAGGACGAAGACCGACGCTCCTCGTCAGCTCGGTTGTGATGTTTTTAATGAATGTTTCACTGGGGGCATTTTTCTACGTGAAGGATGTCAATCGCTCTGACATCACGGATGTACAGTGGATTCCAATATTCGCCCTCATTCTTTTTATGTCAGGATATTCCATCGGCTTAGGTACTATGGCTTGGGTCGTTGCAGGGGAAATTAGCCATCCAGATTTTCAAGGTAGATTAGTTGATTATCTCAGTTAAAATTAACAATTCACGTTTACAAACACAAAATAGTATGGCAAATTTGATTTTTTAAATTGCAAAATGTATAAATCAGAGTATTCCAGTAGTGTGGCCACAACTACGTTCTGGATTACAGCGTTTATCAGTACCATCTCATTCCCGGCGATGCGCGACTCTGAATTGGGATTTCACTACACGCTTTTTATGTACAGCGCTATAAACGCTTTGGGAGGAATATTTGTGTTTATCTACACCTTTGAAACAAAAGGGAAGACCCAAGAACAAATTATGGCACATTACCGGGGCCCAGTGTACGAAGAAGATGACACTCTGCTGCAATCTCAAAGTCTTGGAAGCATAAACTCGAAGAGGTATAGCAGATTCGCTTCTGGAGATCGAATGGGCTCGTCGACCAGTGTTGATACAGATTCAGTCACCGACGTGAAATATCTTGTATCTCCAGAATCTGGTCATTCAGGTCTTCGGATGTAAGGTCATCGAGTGAGTACCCGAAAGAATTATATTTAAACTCCTTCATGTACATTGTCACAATAAAGGAAAGTGAAAATAAAAATTAATAGCGTAGCGTAATTGATGATTGATGTGGTGAAGTGATTATTTTTAGCACCTGAAAAAAAAACAGGCTATTTTGTTTGTATCCTATTTAATATCATTGGCATCAACCTACTTCTGGGACAAAAATATTGCTATCAAGGAATTCAACCTGTCTCTTATTGATAAAAAATTAAGCCTGTTTACATAAGTTTAGTCCTTAAAATTAGATTAAATAATGTAGAAAAGTCCATGAACTACGGCCAACATAATATGGAAAATTGTAATTTAGTATAACAGCTTCAAAAGCTTCAATATCAACAAACTTGATGCATCAAAGTTCCTCCATTTTATTACTCTGACTAAAACTTGCTATGGTGAGTGGTGACCTTCAGAATTCCAGTTGTGGGTCTATTCTGCTTTTTATTGAAAGTTTGCAAAGCTGGTACTGATGACATGATACTTGCTTCGGGCTACACGCTATAGAAGTCGGTTGTTTATCATTCCAAATACTCTTTCTGTTTCGTGATGTAATATCAGTATTTTTAGAGTTTATTGTTAAAACGGGGTGCATAAACAAAAATAAATCAAAATATTCCAACCATCTAAGGGAGTGGAAAATATGATTCAGGTTAGGTTAGGTCAGGTTCAAAGTAAAAAGTAAACCGTTAAAGGGAAAACCTCAATTTATCACTTCACTACTGCAGATTTCTCCAACGGAATTGGAAATCTTTTAAAGAAGCATCGTGCCCGTCTGTTGGCAAATTTTCGTTCTAAGCATCTCAAATGCCTTTTCAATGGACACAAAAGAATAGTATAAGAAAGAATAAGCTTATGAAGATTAAAATAAGATTTAAATACGTCATTGGAAATTGAGTTTTGAACTTGTGAAATATTTTGATTTCTTGCACTGTATGCAGAGAAAGACGCAATTAATGGGAGGTGTTCGCATTTTTGACGATTCAAACAGCAAACCTGGAAAAAAATCAAGGCAACTTGTTGAAAAACTAGACATTTCGTGAGAGAATTTCATCATTTTTTAAGTAGTTAGCCATTTACTTGCCTTGGCCTTGGCAGGACATAATAATTGTACGACTTGTCATAATCCGGAGACATGAAAAAAGCACAATAAACCTGAAATTATTTTCTGACACGCCAAATCATCTTTAATACAATAATAAAATACTTCGATGAATGTTCCTGAAATGTGCTGAAGGAAGCCGTAAAATGAGAGAATTAACTTTAATAATATGGTGATGTTTGAAAACATTTTATTGTCTCTTATTTTCAGCCATGATTCGTTCTAAAACATCATGGAAGCTATTGTATGGCTCATAATTTGCATTTTCTCACCTTGCTCATTATTTTATTCTGCTATAAAGTAAAGCCCCAGCGCTAGTATTAGCATTTTTGTATGCCAATAAAGGATACTTAGATTAATGAATTTGCGCTAAACAATTTTATAATAACTGCAGCAATAACAGCATCTGATTAATGAGGTTTTGGAAGTATTTTGGGTTTAGTCACGCCATACTTCAGATTTGGGAAAATATTAAACAAAAGCTGTTAAAAAGCAAAAGTAAATCGTTAAAGTGATTACAATAATAAAAAATATTCAACCTTGAGTTTGTAACCTGCAATGCAGTCACATGCTCGTGTCATACTTTTTAAAAGCATTTATTCACGTGCACTGGAGCAGTCGCTCAAAAATAATCAGAATGATTTGATACGGGGGACGGACGTCCGTCATTTTAGAATTTCACCGGCTTGATTCATTCCGTCCTGAATTCAGTTAAACCTTTTGCCGTTGTTGGTTTAGGTCTGTTTAAGTACATACGACAAAGTCATATCATGATAATGCTGAAAACTTCATTAAATTCATTGAACAAAAATAAAAAAGCTTGTCGTAATTCGTAAGAAAGATAATATAGCTTACTCATACTAATACCATATGCATGGATGCTTTACTTATTCCAGAGTAAACCATGTTCTCCATTATCATTTCATTATGTATTGCTGTATATCACTTTAGATTTATTCTTTGTACATCCCACTTTCATGAATCCTAGATATAGACAGAACAGACAACTCTAGTTTTAGCATCGCATTGTCTTATGACTATGAAAAAGCCTCGTTAATTCATAAAACCTTTACTTAGCATTAACTAACTCGTTTGCGACACGATAGGTACCAATCCAGTCAGAATCACCGCAGACCAGACCAAGGAAAAACTAGCCACTTGTGGATTTTCTTCTTGGACATCTTCAGTGGTCACATTAGTCAGTTGTTGAATTTAGCTGAATCTTAATCTAAAATTTTATCGCTCTCTATTTTTAAACACGAAAATTTAGCTTTGTGAACTTGTGATTCTGTGTTGAATCGTCAGCGATCTGACAATGGCCAATCACATTGTATCAAGTTACCCTGACTTGAAAGAATCGAAGGAAAAGACGCTACCAGAATATTATTTGGCAAAAGCAAAGTTTTATGCTGCCCAAGGGCGCAGTTACTGGATGGTATTAAATTTAAAAAAGTAATATTGCTGAGCACTTTGTGCCTTGTTTAAGAGAATCTTTTATTTTTAATAGGTCGATGGTCTCACAGATGAAAAACGTTATTTTAGCGCTTTTGAAGACGAGACGCGACGAATTGCCAGTGCTTTCCATAAACTTAGATTAAGGAAGGGCGATGTGGTTATTTACATGGTGCGAGATTTGTGCAAACTTCATGTGATGTTGACAGGAGTTTGGAGAGCGAATGGTATTATGAGAGCTAGTTATCCCGATGATGACGCAGGTACATATTTAAATGATTTCAACTATAAATAATAATTACTGTAATTTTACTTTGCATTTGAATACAGATTTAAAGCAAATTAATGTAATTTACAGCAACAATTTTGGCGCGTGTGCAGGAAAGCAAAGTCAGGTTTATTGTTTGTGAAGAGGATGGCATTGAGAAATGCAAGGATGTTGCTAAGAATGTAAACTGGAGTCTAAACATCATAAGTGTGAATCGCTCAAAGATGGAAAAGCATTCTCTGCAATCGTTTCTAGAAGATGACGATGGAAGTGGTAAAGAAAATTATATTGCGAAGTCGCTTTAACATTCAGATGGTTGTCCAGTTTGTTTAAATTATTATGTTAATGTAGAATGTCCCGAATTTCTGCTTAACGAAAATGATCCCGCCGTCATTCTTTGCACCTCTGGAACAACTGGTAAAATTTTTAAATCATGATTCAATTACAAATTACAATACCTTTTGAGTACCTTTTGAGTACCCAGAGTACCTTTTGATTGACTGGTAATTTCAGGATTCCCAAAGGGCGCAGTACACACTCATAAAACGTTTCTTCATCAAATACGATCTTTGGCGCGGATTGGTTTCACGCTTCATAAACCAAATCTTATTGCTACTAAAGCCACACATATCAGTGGCACATCCTTTGCCTTCGTCTTGTTAGGTTCTGGAAAAACCGGAGTTTGTGTATCGAACTTAACTCGTGATGACATTTTTAATGCCACAGCAAAATACAAGGTACAGAAACTTCTTTCGCCTTAGAACAAAAAAAAATCTGAATAATACACTAATCGTAAGTTTCAATTTTTCTTGTAAGCCCGGACTCCTCTTTGCATTTCCCACATTCCTTGTAGCAATGGCAGGACCGGAAGCAGACGGTTATGATTTTAGCTGCGTAGATATAGTCTTATCTGGGGGCGTACCCATTACGCCTACGATTAGAAACACTCTGTTAAATGCAGCAGCTCTTCCAAATGTTAAAGACATCATTGTGGTATGAAATGAATTGTTAAGCAAAAACAAATTCTTCCGACAATCTTGTCGAATGACGTTAATTGAAACTTGTTTAAAATTCATGAATAATGCTCAGGCCTACGGGTTGACAGAATTTATGATGTGTACAACTTCTGCTATTATGACGGACGAGAACGAAAGAAAGGTCCCAAGCGTCAGAGGTTGGTTTTCATAAAGTTAGATTTTATCGAAACTATCGGCTGGAATGATAATGGGCCTTTACATGTTTAATTAGAATTGCCCGACTTTTCTGTTGGCAAACCATACCCTGGAGTTAAACTTCAAATCAGAGATCCTGAGACATTTGAAGTTTTGGGCCCAAACCGAAAGGGGGAAATTTGCGTCACGTCAAAAGGACTTTTCCATTCTTACCTTAACAATCCTGAGGTATTTAGCAGAAAGTTTATAGGTTATAATAATTCGAATGTCACTAGTTTTCCTGTTTTCGTATGATTTGTGTAGATTATATATACTAAAATTAAAAGTTCATACTAATTTCAATTTTGCAAATGTAGGCTACTACAAAGTCGTTTGTTGATGGTTACTTTAAAACTGGTGACATCGGATACTACGATGAGGATGGATTTGTGTATGTTGTGGACAGATCAAAGGATATTTTCAAATATTACAATGACCACGTAAGTACTTTCAAACAAAATGCTTCTCGGACTAAATAATAAACAATTTGAATGGAATAAATTTGTAAAAAAATGACTTTCTAGATTTCACCCACCGAGCTAGAAGATGTGATTGGTAAACATCCTAAAGTCAGCGAAGTTTGTGTGATTGGCGTGCCGGATGCAGGAGGTCATGTCCCAAGAGGATTTGTTACGGTTCATCCCAAATCTGGTTCAAAAAAAGCTTTAGCGGATGAAATTAAGCAGTATGCTCATTGTAAGTATAATTCAATAATGTCGACTCGATATGGTTGTAAATAAATTGTATTGACTATATTTTACAATCTAAACATTTCTTTAGCCAATCTTGCCGTATACAAACAATTACGTGGTGGCCTTTACATTATTGATGAACTTCCGAAAGGGAAAACTGGGAAGGTTACAAGGTTGTTGGTAGAAAAATTGCCTATTCCTCAATACTAGACCATTTAGGGTCCAAAGCTATAATTTGAAACAAATGCATTCATTGAAACAAGTAAATAAACATTACTTATTCAGAAGATGGGATAAAAATAACGCATATTGATTGATTGAATGTAACCATTTTCCTATATTTGTTCTACTTCTTGTGGTACATTTTACTCCACTCTGTAACTTACAATGAGTAAAAATTCGGTAAGCCTAGCAGTGCGCCGATTGAAAATGTATAATTCTTACTTTTTCTGTAAATACATACATATATGGATAGTATTGAAATTAAATTTACGGTAATACATTGACATGAGTTTATTTGTACATTCATTTCAATTCAATTAATGCATTATAATACGCATACAACATGTATATGTATGAATAGTATGAAACTATCACGTAGATCATTTTATGGTACGTACTAGCTAGAATGAGTAATATTTTACTGACTGGTGCAGAACAGAACACTTTTTATTGCTACTTATAGTACGAATTTACTGAATTACCCGTGTAGAATAATTTGGCAATAATTTAGTTACATTATATGCATTTGTGCAAGAGAAACCTTCTAAAATACAAACTCTGTCTATAACTAAATGACATTTACACTATTATGATTATTGTGAATGTTGTAACATCTGCAAATGAGATCAAGTTCAACTTGACAAGTTGCAAAAAAATCGAAGTCTAAAACTAAAAATCAGAAATAAAAAAGTGAAAAGTGAGAATGATAAATTAACGAATCAAATGAAATAATATTGAAGACGAGTAAAAGGAAACTTAAAACGTAACTTTGAAACTGCTTTTGTGGAACCATTAAAACGGCTGCATCACACTGGTCGATTGTAGTCTTATTATAAAGTACGTGATCAAAACGCCCAAAATCTGGAACAAAAATGATACTATATATGAACACTAAATCTACTTTATGAAAGGTTGACTTGTTGAGTATGAAGACATGATAAAAATTTACCGTTCCAACAAACTGATAATTAATTGTGAAAATCCCCGACGCGGTAATGCCCACACTGTGACAGGTCATATCGTCAAGAATGATTGTGAGTAAGTTTTGATCAATGATAGCCAGCCGATCTTTTTCACATAGCCAAGCTTTGAACCATCGCATCTGGGATATAAAATACAATTTGAATTTAAATATTATACATACAAGACAACTCAATTAGAGTTATCTAACCTTTCGAACAATTTCGGCAGAGAAAGTGAGAATGCAGATAGCGGACGTGTAAAAGAACGTGAGTGACAGTCGCATCACAACATCAGGAGTCATTAGTGCGACATCAAAGTAAATGGTCTGTGACAGGTCATATCGTCAAGAATGATTGTGAGTAAGTTTTGATCAATGATAGCCAGCCGATCTTTTTCACATAGCCAAGCTTTGAACCATCGCATCTGCGTTATATAATACCATTTAAATTGAAATATTATATAACATAACTCATTTAGAATTACTATCTAACCTTTCGAACAATTTCTGCAGAGAAAGTGAGAATGCAGATAGCGGACGTGTAAAAGAACGTGAGTGACAGTCGCATCACAACATCAGGAGTCATTAGTGCGACATCAAAGTAAATGGCATAGTAAAAGAGAGCCTCCCCAATATAAGGTAGAATTGTGTGTCCCACAGCCTCTCCAATAACAAATGCTAAATTCTTTAAGGTGATGAACTGCTTTACTACCAAATCCAGTTCTTCCTCCGCAGGAATGGAGATTGTTCCTGTCCCCGACTCGAGCGACTCTCCTGGTTCATCTGCGTTACTTAAATATGAGATTTGTGACTGTAGAGAATTGACAAATCCAGATGAGGGAGCCCACAAGGTCAACACATGAACCAAAATGAACAAATCAACGAAAAATCCAACGATAAAACGCCATTGAACTGAGAGCGCTTGGACAATTGCCAGTATAGCATCTCCTGTGCTTAATTCATCTAATTCTGGGGCGGTGTCAAAATTCGTGTCATTTGCTAGAAAAAAAGTGTATCTCGCTTCAGCCACCACTCTACGATACCACCAAGTCGGTGACCAGTCATGAGTATGTCCCATTCGGAGAATACTGAAAAACACATATGATCCGCAGACTAATCCAATGGCTCTCACAGATTCCAACTTATAAAAATCATAAAATTTATTATCATTTGCACTCAGCTTTATTAATCCATTTTATTCAACAAATAGTTTTAATTTACCTTATACGGATTGTAAGGGATTAGCTGGGGGCAATGTAAGAATCGTATTAGTTTCAGGTAGATATTTTGCTTCAGCCAGAATCCGACCAAAACACTCATCTTAAAAATGAAGCTAGAAATTTCCACAAACACTTTAAAGAATGTAATGGGATCATGCTCTCTAATTTTTATCAATG
>VYYJ01001343.1:0-32212 GCA_021029165.1 Cyphoderus albinus | reverse complement strand
CCAACAACTAACAAATACTAACCACGGTACTGCCACCATCCTTGGGACAGAACATTGGGAATGGAAGTGAAATTGCGAGGCAGTGAATAGACAGTTCACATTACACACAAATCATTGTGCACACGAGTATTAGGGAATAGGTATACATGCGCACATCTAAAATAAAATCAGCATGTATAACATGAGTAAACACTCCTCGCATTTGTTTCAACTCTTTTGCAGGCGATGGCGAAGTGCTCTTTAATGGCGATATAAAATGATATGCAAAGAACGTCATTGTAGGAATGGTGTCGCAATCGACATCAAAGATTCGAGAATGTGACGGAAAAGAATTGAAATGAAAATGTGTAAATGAAGGTGAACAAAAGTTAACTAAGAGAAAAACGTAGTTCGGGGAGTTTAACGTGAGCTATTCATGACGTTATGGTTCACTACTATTAATACAATCCCGGTCCCTCGACTATTGTGCTTTTTTCTAACCGCTGCCGCTAGTTTTCAATGCTCATTTTAGCTCGGCGGGTGGCACTCGCTCCTTCTTCTGCTACAAGCATGGAATATGTGTGGGTAACTCACAGAGAAAAGAATTCTCAGTCTCTTCCGTTCGTTCACTTTCTCTTGAACTCATTTTCCCTCTCCAATTCTTTCATGAAATAGATGAAAACCTCTGAGAATTCAAAGCTTTATTATCTGGCCGTGACCGAACCCGTGTTAGACACAGTTTGAAAGCATCTCTTACTCAAGAAACTGATTCCAGTTTCTGCCGTAGTAAAATGGAATGTTGGTAAAATACATTTTGAAATTGTGTGAGCAAATAGATAAAAGTAAAACATCACGCTGAAAAGAATATCTATTCTTGTAATGTTTATACAGATCTCATAAAAAGTCACGCCAGGTGAGAGACTTCAAAATGGAAAGAGCGAATTCATGAGCATTTCCAAAATTATCCATTTATTTCACCTGTATTTTCCCATTTTGTCTGTTTCTCCTCTCTTAAGTAAGTATTTTCAGCGGATCTATAAAAATACACCGGTAAACTTGGCATAATCCAACTTAAATTGAGAAAAAAGTATGTACCACTTTAAGTAGAATGAATTCCCAACATTCTCAAAGATGCGAGGCAGCAGCCGGGGAAACAAGAAATGATATCTCTGAAGCAAGTAATAATTGTGCTGCTTTCAATTGAGATGTAATTCAAGTGGAAAGTAAAACAAGACGAGAGCGAGAAAGAATTTGGATCAGAGGAGGGAAACGTGGGCAAAGTAGAATTACCCTACTTTCACTCCATCGCTATACTCTGATAAAAGACGGGGTTGTGTAGGACGTATTAAGTCACTCACTCCTTTCCACCACGCTATGATAAATATTTGCTCTAGTCAATATTCCTTACCCCTTCCAACCACGACAGAGAGAAGGGGAAAAGAATGAGAGTAGGTACACATAGGCAAATTGTACATTAATGTTTATGTCGGGATAAGTAGACGGCTTCCAAAGAAAAGAATACAAAAGTAGCGACAAGCAAACAGAGGAGCTGTTGGAACGACGGAAGAATAACTCCAAACGTATAAACTTTCCCCGTACATTATCACTAACCGTAGTCCATGAAGACGAAGATACTGTCTTTAAATGGTGTTTTACACAGAAATTATATTGCATCACCTGCTACCAACCGCGGTGCCATTTCGCTGGCTCCTAGTGGCACTGCACTAACAAAAATATAATATCCTATAGATTTCTATTAGGAGAAAACGTATGGAAAGGCGCTAGTGTAACATTATTGCTTGAGTAAAAGCGTTTCTTCTAGAGGAACATCAACTTACCAACATTCACTACGCGGTGCCACTGCTCATATTATTACCAAGCGCTGAAGAATGCGGGCGCTCAGCTCACTTTTGGTATGAATAGAACAGAGAACGCTTCTTTCTAACAGCACCCTATCAACCGCTAAAAGAACAAAACCGGTTCCTAACGATTATTATGACTATGTTTTGGCTACTCTGTAAAGTCTACTATGTATTGTAACATGGAGAAAACTTATGATTTGATGGAATAGGAGTGTCAAAAATGAATTTAATGTGTCTACACAAGTCTCTGTCAAGCGAAACACTACTTTTTTCATTATTTCCGTCTGTAAATTGACCGTTACCAGTTTTCAAAAATAATAATTGTCTGCGTCAACTGTGGTCGTGAAACTAGGTTTATGAAGAAATGTCGGAGAAAGAGGCAAATATTGTTCGAAAAGGGATAATAATATAATGAAGCGCGTGTCAATTAAAATTATGCCATGGCTGTGTAGAAGGGGAGATGAGTTGGTATCTAAATATTTACAAACATTATCATTCACCAGAGGATTAAATGTTTGTATGAGCTGCTTCTTCTGTTTATATACGAATTGCATATTTTATGCTGCTAGTTTAATCCCTTTGTCATGGTTTCTGCAATCGATGCTCCACTAATTCAAATTTTCTCAAGTCACAGGAACAGATTCTGATAGAATGCTGGCTGGCAGCTCTATAGAGAAAATTGAGAAACGATCCTTGCTCAATTGTTTGTGATCTACTGAAGTGGATCAGAGTGAACTCATCCTGATCACTCCGCATCATTTAGTTGAGTTGAAATATCTAAATCAGCCTCAGCCCAACTAGGCCAAACATATAGATGCAGAGACAAATGAAGATCATCATCTGCGTTCATTGTTTTGCCGCTGACAATCTCTACATGAGACATATCAATGATAAAGTGGATCCATGGGTAATAAATGTCTGTTATAAAGAGATAATTCTGTGCAATCAACGGCCCGTTGTGACTTATTAAAATGGGATGAGTTGCCCCTAGAAAAATCTGAAGCCATGTTTATGTTCTAATTTCCATACATAATTTATTCCCAAAATACTTCTTTATTTTTCATGAATGGTACCGAGCGGATGCTGATGCATTCATCCGGAATTCAACCCATTCATTTTCAGCGAACACATTGACGATTTACTCTTTCATTCATTCCGTGTTAATGACTACTGCATACTAAATTTGTGTTGTGCAGTACCTGAGGGATAATCAATGCTACGATGGCAGCACTTAAGGTCGACAAATTGAGGTCTTCGGATGTACTCTGGCCCAGAGTATTGGTCCTCATCAAGGGAGCTCTTTTCACCTTGCTTTCATTTTGTTCTTGGCATTTGCCTCCTCTTGCAAATGGGCAACTCATTGTGCGTCTTGATAAAAAGTGTTTTCGTAGGCCTTTGAAGAGCAATAAATTGTCTGTTTCAAATCCACTTCGTTGGAGTCAGCGATGCTCTCGGCAAAATTCCAAATGTCTTGTTGAACCTAGTCAGTGTAGGGATCGATGTCCACGCTTCACATTTTCCCTCCTTTCTTCAAACCTGCAACGACACAATAGAAGAAAATGTTTGCTTAAGATTCTTTTGTGAATATAAATATCATGACTATTCTATACACACTGTAGGTATATTCCCTGAACGTAGCATATTTCGCTGAATGTACCAAAGTAGCAGGCGTCCAAATTTGAATAAATTTTGAAACGGATTTCTTCATTCAAAATAGATTCAATACAGCAGAGTTAATAGAGTTGTAAGCAGGTATACAAAAAATCACCGTCCTTTCCCTTGTGTGAGGCACAAGACTGATGCGCTCTTTATTCTCGTTTTATATAGAACATCAGCAGTCTCGAAGTCATCTTGTTTTGTGCCCATGTGCACGAAACAATCAAAATTAATATTATTACATAAATCTTGTTTTCTTCGTATAAAACTTCGCATTTAAATAAAAATGCGTGCTTTGAAGAAAGAATACAAAACTTATTTAAAGAGCCAGGTAAAGAGAGGGACGCAAGGCAAACAGTGAAAAGAAGCCGTCTACGCACACCTTAGCTCTGTTACTTTCTTCATCTTTTCGCTTGGCAAAGGCTTCTTTTTACATGTGATTTATTAAATTGAAATTGAACATGCTGTTGAGAATCTGCGTTTTCAATTTTTCTGCTCTTGATAAACTTCAAAGGAATACACATCCCTTCGTGGCACTGAACAAATACATACACAAATTCCCTTGTTTGTGCGTGTGAGTTTGAAAATGTGTATGAAGAAGATCAAAATAAAATGTAATTCAAAAAATATAATGACGGTAGCCATTGCAAGGACGATCGTCAAATATTACTTTTCAGCGACGACAATACGGAGAGATGATGGTATTGTTTTGTGAAGTGTTCTCGTGAGTCCGTACACATGTCTGCTTGCTATCATTAATATTACTATTAGTAAGACGAAATATTGTAATAATAGCGTGAAGATACGTTTTTGCAGTAGTTTGACAAAGAATATGAAAGGAAACGAGTGCCCATGGGTACTTAGCTTCAACGACTACTAGACTCGAAGTTCCGTAAATTGGTTTCTCTTTCCAAATGATATTTAGAGTAGAGTCGGAAATTTTTATTTACTTCTCATCTTGTAGTCCTCTTACTTTCACATTTTTTGCCTTTTTACTTTACCTTTTTGTTAAATGCATTTGTACAACCGGATATGATTCAGTATGCATTATGCTTGTAATGGTAACGTAATGCTTTTTTAAAGTGAAGCTAACGCATTATTGAGGCATTTTAACATTTTGTTTTTTCTCCTTTCTCTTCTAAAAGATACTGTCCCTAGTGATAGTTTCTGGGTGTAAACAGGGAACCACTAAGCGGAGCCTGTCTGATAGTTTTGTTCATTACTTTAAGTCAACATACTCGAAGAAGTGACTCTTTGAATGAGCGTACGAATCACATAGGCACTTGGTAAAGAAATGGTGAACAATGAGCCTCCTTCCTTTGAACTCAAGACTGGTATGTTTCTGAAGATGAGTAAGTGAGGTGGATAATTTTCGTGGAGGGGGAGACGGCTCAAGATACAAATAATGAAAGCCCGTGTATAATAGAAAAGATGTGGTCATTGAGTGAATGAAAGTGAATAATATGCTATGTATGTAGCATAACCTAACAACCTGTTATACACAATCCTATTTGAATGTTCCATTTAAATGTAAAAATAGACGAAATGAATGTGGAATATGTAAGAAAGAATTTTCAGCCGTGTCGACAAACAGATCTATAGCATTTCATGTTTGAATGCGCGACGCACACCTCCATTATGAGGAAAAGACGAGTGGTAGAAGAGGAAAGTACATGACTCAAATGTTGAAGAGTCACTGTGTACTTAGGTAGAATTGATGTAGATTTGTAATGGAAGAGACTTTTAATATCCACGTACAGAGAAATATGTGTAAACAAGCAGAGAGCTTAGTCCACTATAAAATGTTCCCGTGGAAGCTGCATCAATGCGATGCTAATGAGAATGAGTGGTTTCAAAGTACTCTGCAACTGCTTTCTCTCAAATCTCTTTCCTTTTTCTTCTCTCATTCAAGTTTTTCACTGAGTGTGTTCTTCTGCATTAGTATCCGTGTTGTGCAGCTCGGCACGTTTATTTCATTTGACGTTCCCCAATAGAAGTCCAACAATATTACCAGCAACCGGTTTATTCCTCATTTCTTGTGAAAGGTCTTGTTTGAAAGTAAAACAAGAATAGATGAGGAGAGCGAGAACAAGACCAAATAAAAGGAGGAATGGACTTTGAGACAGGTTTGTTTGCCCACTTTTTCACTCAATCGTCCTGGAGTAACCAAGATTGAAATCTTCTGACGGTTATTTGAAAATTTTCAGGAACATGTTAGCTGCGGATTGTTTTGAGAAAATAAGTTACCATTCAGACATACACAATGCAAATCTTAGCCACAAGGTTGAAGGAAACCGATTGAAGTGAATTCAATTCCATGGCAAACAAAAATACACAAGGCACGGTTACCATAACAGTACAATTCTAAACTATTATTCTGCCGCCAGGAAAGACAGATTCATTTAGATACATCTCTTCTCTTATTTTTAATGTTAGGTTGGCCAAATTTGCAAACACCGCGTGGAGACACCAAAGCTGCAGCCATCAGACGGAAAGTTAGTGTGTACTACTTACGACTAGTACTAGTTCTCATTCCAAGAATGTTGTACCACTTCAATAAAATTTGGATGCAGCGGCCTTTTTGGAAACTAGCTAAATTTCGGCGTAATTGAATCCCCCATGTTTCAAAAAGAAAATAACCAAAGAGTGATGCCCTAATTTTTCAAGCAAGTTTCAGATTGGAAAAATGTAGGTGGAAAGATAAAAACGCATTTCAATTTTCCTCCATTGTTCATTGAAATTCTTCACAATTATGGCCTCAATGTTCCATTTGAAACTGAACAACTGGCCTAACAACAAACTAGGGGATAAGTACGCCGGCTTCGTTCCGTGTCCTCCTTCATGATTATTACTCGGCACATCATTTGTTACCATTTTGTGATACCATTGTGCTTATTATCATTATTACTCTCTCGTGGAAAATATCCTTTTTGCTATTTTTGAGAGACCACTTTCCGCAGCATCTATGACTCGAAACTGACTCAACTTTCCACTAAACTCAACTGATAATATACAATAAGAGATTTTAGAAAGCGCATTTTTGTTTTGTCGTTCCTGGTGTAAGGTTTTATGCTGATGAAAAGTTTACGTAGATGCAGTAATAGATAGTTTCACTTCGACGTCATGTCATGGATGCAAACGTTTGCATATAGCGCTTTGGAGGGAGGTGGGCACATATTGAAGCAGAAGATTCGTCGTGCTTCTTGTGCAAGTCTCAGGGGAACTATTACTCTAACTCCTGTTCGCTTTCCAACAGTCAACAACTCCACATCAACTCAACTCAAAATGACAGTTTCTTCTTCTTGCTGAGAAATCTTGTTACATACTTACCTGAAGCGTGCATGAAAAACTTCCATTTCCCACTTTTGTACCCTTCCACGCACCATAACTTTGCACAACCTTTACTTTCTACACTTTCCCCTCTATTGTAGTTACGTGGAAGCAGAAAGCAGAGAATGAATGGTGCATTCATGAAAAGTCGTTTGCATGAGATGCTCGTGGCAGTGAGAAAAGACTTCTTTGGACGGAGAAAAAGAAGGAGACGAAAAAAGGTGAAAAGGTGATATGTAAGGAGTTGAAAAACTGGAAAGAATGGAACCTAAATCCTTGCTATGCCTCAGAGTTTCTCGTGAGATATGTGCTAGAAAGAAGTACGATTTCTTGTCCCGTCCGTCTGACCTGATAGAAAGCAGAGACGTAGTTGTAGTAGAAGTAATAAACAATGTGTTTCAGCCTCAGCGGTGCTAGGCTCGACAATGAAAATTTATTCAGCAGCAACAACTGAATTTTATATACAAATAGGTTTTATTTGGCGTGTTCAATTATTATTGAGTTGAACGGAAGGAAATTCAAGACAGGCGAACGCAATTCTCCTTTTTTCTATAATGGCTTCGAAAATGTGTAATTGGTACTTGATACACACAATGGTAGTTCTTCTGCTGAAACCTTTGCAGTGGCTTTCCTACACACAGTAAACCACTACTCTCTGATTTCGATATTTTCTTTTCCCAGAATACACAACAAAACTGGGGAGAAGTAAACCGAAATTTGCTTCGGGTGAAATGCCTCTCCCTGTTTAGTTCCAATTTCATAACATGTTCATGAGAGAGGTTTCACACAGAGAAAACTTATAAAATTTCTTAGAACCAAAACAATAGAAGTCATCACTGTATTGATATTATTAATATTATTATTATTATTACTCTATGTGATTATTTTTAGGAGAAAGTCACCATTGTATTGCTCCATAGGGCAAAAAACGAAAGAGAAGAGGTGAAGCAGCTCCGCTTCTTACCTGATTTTATAATTATGCTAATGAACAAGAGAACAGGACAGTGAAATCGACAAGTGAAACATTGACGCGAAAAGCAAGGCATGCGGAAGAAGGAAAAGCTTCTGCGGCATTATTTACCTAGGATCATTATGTAAATAAACAAGACTAACATAACTAAAGTAAGGAAAAGTAGGAATTTGTAGAGACGGAGGAGAGCTACAAAATTTTCTGTGCTAATACTCTTTCAACACAATGGCAGCAGGCCATGAAAACGAATAGGGAAGAAACAGATGCTGAGATTAGATGAGCAGACTGCCTTTGGCAATAAGTGTGTAGGAAGAGAGGTGTAATCGTAAGAAAGGATGTGCCTGTCATTCACGAAATTAATAAACCGGATCTATAAAGGTAAGAAAATTTGCAGTTGTGACAGCGGAAGGTGTCGACATTTCTGAGTTATTTTCTTCCTTCCTATGCACTTCATTTGCCTTATTATTCACTAGTTTTAGTCTCTCAGCCTCCAGCATCTCTCTCATTCTAATTAATGTGGCGTAAGTAGGTGGCTTGGGAATACGAGCTTACATCTGGTTCATCCTCTTCACAGACCTCCACGTCTTGCATTGATGAAATTATTATTAAGCTAAAAGGTCCACCTTTTTAAGTCACTTCATTTTGAAGATACATGACGACGTGTGGAACTTTTAACCGATTATGCCCATCCGAGTATTTGGTAACATTCATTAATTCCTCTTTAAAATTCATTTTTAACTCATCCTGCTCCTTCAATGGCAGTGACAGTGTCCAACATTGGTGTCTGGTCTAACTCTGAATCGGGTAAAGTGATTAAAGTTGTAAAACAGTTTTATACCATTTTGTAGCAATCATCGCTTTGAGTGTCACAGTAAAAAATACGAGCTGTTTAGCAAAAACGTGCCACCAATTATTTTACCCATGAACATTCTATTAAACCTAATTGATTAAAACACAATGGTATTAAAAGCAAGTCCGACAGGAATATGTGATTCTTGGTGTTTATAGTTGTGTATTCACGCAGGCTACTGTCACATTGAGCAGTGACAAACATTTCGCTTTTACACTTTGTTATTGTTTGTACAAGTGGAGAGAACATTAAATGTTTGGAATATTCATAATAATGCGAAATTCAATTGAAGCGTTTGAAGATTTCACATAAAAAATTAACGTGTCAGATTTGAAGCCTAAAATATAAGTTGTGTTAGTGTGGAACTGAAATATACTTATGTTGCTAGGAATGAAGTAATGTAGAATAAATTCACTTCAAACGAAAATGATAAAGGTTCAGTTGAACAAAAAAGTTCACTGTGGTATATTCATAAAGAATATTTCATCGCCTGTTATGCATAATCCGGAAATAGTCACCAGCGAACAAATGAGTTAGGCAACTTAAATGAAAAGGGAGAGAGAGAAAAAGACAGAAAGTGAAAGCAAGGGAATGCGTAGGCTCGTGAAGTTATGAAGTGAAGCCTGATGACACGTTGACAAAGTCGCTAATGCAAACGCAAATATTTATACATGACAACTAAATGGAACATGGGTGTCAACAAAAGTACGCGACGGGAACACAAAAATATACATGTTAAGGGAGAATGATGATTATGCGATGAGTGCAAGTCAGAAGGTTTCAATTTCCGCTAACTGTGTGTTTCGTTGACTAAGCGGGGGGAGTTAGGCGTCATAAATTATTTACTGTGAAATGCAAGACAAAATCATCAAAACTGGTAAAAACGGGAAAACAGATATAAACATCGTTAGATTGAAATCCAAATTAAGGTTCAGATAACGATAGGGAAATGGTGAAATGAGTACTTGTCACAAAAAGTCTCTTTGTATGGGTTAACAGTCAGGCTTTCAGAATATGAGCATCGTAACTAATAACAGTGTTCAGACCAATTGTCATTGAGTAATTCAATTCTGTATCGCGTGCAACTATAGCAATAATAAACAGTATTGCTCCTCTTTGGTTATTTTAGACGTACTTTCCGCTATCTACACAAAATACCCCAGAGGTACGATATTTACAATGTTGCAGAAGAAGCATTTACATAAATAATCATAAAAATATGTTACCTAAATTTGGTGCAGAGCTTATTTTTAGTTTCAGGATTCCTCCTTCAATGACTAAATTACAAACAAATAGCCAAATACTTAATATTCTGTTCAATAAAACATACCGAAACTAATCGTATTTTCATGACCTTTTACACAAAATAGTAGCCAAATTAATGCGTTCTTTAAAAACATATTTTAATGAAAGTAGAGCTTATAGCAGCATGTTTCTTGAAAAGATGTCTGATAGATGAAATTCTTTTGAGTTTCTACTAGGAAAAGAAACAAAAAAACAGAAAAGAGTCTTTCTTCCAAATGCCCAAAACCATAACTTTGATTTCCACATATTCAAATGTTCCACACCCTCTTAGAAGGTGGTTTGTATAGCATTTACGCTTCCAAGAAATTGCCTTCTACCATTATGATTATTACGTATGATTATTACTGTAGTAGGCATAAGACATAAAAAGAAAGGGTATGACGAGTGGGGAAAGAACGTTAGTGAAAGGAGAAAAGGAAGTGGGTATGATCACCGCCTTCAATCTCTCTGTCATGACAAAGGAAATCCCAGCTACAGGGATTTTATAATGCTCACATTTTAGCCAACAGCACCCACTGCTTTTCTTTAGCCGTTAAAACCCGTTAAAACATCTCTTTAGAAGTCATCCTTGGTTAGCTTAACACAGCCACTACAGTCTCTTTTTGACTCCCACAGCGGTCTGCATAAATTTGAAGCATATGTTTGCATACTAAACTTGCTTGTCTTCAGAATGCAACACTCCATTTTATTATTGTTTGTCGTTATAAGTCGACTACAGAGAAAGATGTGATGAGGATGGAGATTTTATATTTTCATTCTCATTCTACACTATGATTATCTTGAGCAAGTGAAAAATCCCAATGCTTCCTGTCTTTCTTATTACTTCTGTCCCAATGTCTCGCCGTATATTCCTATTTACGTTCCGGAAAGAAAATCTTATGATTTTTATGAAGGTGCAATTTTACAACTTTGCTTTGGTTTTACCACTTGGCTTTATCATGCTTTTTGTCAAACTACCTTCCTCCAGCAATACCCCAAGTGTTTATTTTCCCCTCCAAGTAGATTTTTCATGTCTTGTGACGTCTTTGTTATGAAATCTCTGTTCTGTGCAGAAACTTTTAACGCATCATTTACATTTTTAATTTAGAGAATGAGAAAGTTTTTCCCCTTACAGTCATGGAAAAATTCACAATCATTCTGGCATTCAGGGGCGACCCTTCATAGACAAACGTGTTCACAAACAGACAATTTCCATCAAACAAAGCACATCCATCTTCAATTTTCTCCTTTGTAGAAGAAAAGCAGAAGCAAACAATGATGTTAAGGCATTTTAGAAGTACGCTGGCACATATTTCAGTTACATCGGTTCCCTTATTTCAATTTTTCACTTATGGCATGACATGTTGTGTGGAACAAATAAACAGATTATTATTTGAAATATGCCACTAGTCTGGAACACATTGCAGCAGACATAAAAAGTTGTATGATTCATATGTTGTTCGTAAGACAATCTTTTTTATCCGTTTCTCTTAAGACGAACTCTGTCATTCTTATTGCTGACTGCAGATGGAAAGGCCAGTACGTGAATGGTTGATAAGCAGAGCGATGTGGGTTGGAAAGGTCCTCAAGCAATACAAGTCAGTGTTTCTCAACATGATTTCAGCCCAGATAGTTATAAACATAACATTTTGACAATTTGCTCACATGCATGTGTGTACAGATTTACCTGTCACATATGAATTTAAACAAATATGTTCAACCACATCCGCCTAAGTAATATCTGATCTTTGCCAGCTAAGCTCGTGAAAAGACGATACTCTGAAAGTGAATGTACTCGATGTGAACCCCTGAAGAAGGCTCCCGTTCCTTATTTTCAGTTTATTGAAGAGTAAGTCTGCCTCTGCCTGCATATGATGGCACATCCTCGCGTCACTTGGTGAAAGCATCCAATATAATTTTAGAGGGGTAGACTTCATATATTATGTATGCGACCGTATGCACACATCCTGACAGTAGGGCTAATATTATGAACGAATACTTTTTTATAAAATATGTCAAAGTAAATGCTAGATCTACTGGTACCGCAAGTCATTCCTTTTACTGCATATGCTACTCGTCCTCGTATCATTCAACTTCGCTCAAAAAAACTGAACCTTTTTCTTGCTTACAGATTTGAACTGATTCTCTCCTTATTCTTCCTTTGGCGTCATACAAGTCTTTCATTCACTTTGAAGTTGATGTCGCTACCACGTTCTCATATGAAAAGACGTTAAGCCTCCCTAATAGTTCCCAGTTGCATGTGAATGTTTGTGAATGTGTGGTGAAGCATTACGATCCTATAGAATAAGGAGAGAGCGGAGAAAGGAAAAGGGATGACTGCTACTAGGATTATTTGACTCCCACAAGAACGTGTTCCATTCAACCCATTCTTTTCTATTATACATTATTATTGTATATGTTCAATAAAACGCAAGTATTATGACGTATTACGATCAATTTTTAATTTTATGTACATTGAAATTTGCTTTTTTCATATTTTCTTTCCATCATGTATTTCCTTTTGTTGTTAAAAACCGTCAAATTTGGTGACATGACAAAAGTTGATTTCACAATAGATGACAAACTCACATCCTTCTCACTTCAAGTAACTGCTTCAGCAATTTCCCTCTCCTCTAGTGGTGATAATCATTTCTTTGTCCGCACTGTCTCTCTCTAGGTCTTTTATAATGATTTTTCTTGGTTCACGTGAAAGTCTTACTTCTAAATTTATGTTTATGCAAGGAAGAAGCAGCAACTGTGGCGATCCATTTTTCATTCTTCTTATTTTTCTTACTTTTCGTTTTACAGTTTTACTCCTTTTACTTTTTTACTTTAATGGGAAGCTAATTCTTAGACATTTAGATCAAAGAAGTTGATCTTTTATGTGACTATAGATATTCCTATAGGTAGTTAAATTTAGCTGCTAAACGAAAAATCTTAATAACAACGTATTGGTTTAGAAACGGGCAAAATATGCTTTGTAATAGCACATTGCCAAGTTGTAAGAAGAGGACAAAGGAGTGAATTTTCTCTCAAAAGGAACGTAGAATTTATAATACCTTTGCGGGATGCAATACGCCAGGATGTAGTGTTGTGGATCGATGCCATCATGGGACAGTAGGAAACAAAAACGACGTACTTTCATCACTCCCGGGAATTATGCAAGTAACGACTATCATTTCCTTTTTCAGTCAGACATAGAAGCAGAAGTGAGAGAAGATGGTAAATAACACATCGCATGCACTTTTGGGATGCATAAAGTATACGGCAAACAAAGAACAAAGTTGGCCATCTTTTCTACTGATGCTGTTTGTATCACTCGTAGAAAAACTCGCGAAGTAACATGATATTGCGTACGTATGAACCGAAAATAGTACAATCAACGCCTACACCTCGCACGGAACCCATCCATTCAAGAAACGAGAATTTGTGTATGTGCCGCTGTTTTTAACCTTCTCACTACGAGAAGGACAAGCAAGCTGCTGTTCAATTTTTGCTTCATTTTTTCACACGCTTTCCATCCTCCGTCAGATCCCACATCCGCTTTATCTACAATCTGTATACCTATTACCAACCAGCAATACCAACACGCCAGAACCACACTTCACGATCCTTTCCCTTTAGTAATACTTTCAAGAATTTTTCTGATTTTCTAAAAAAAAACACTACTTTCACTTTCGTCGACAAAGGAAAGACAGGAAGTTCATTATATTATGTAATGGAAATAATGACAGAAAAGGAAAAATGTGATACGATCATATGATGCGAGCTGAGTCCGTATATTCGTATTATTTGTACGAGTCAGTGACGTTGAGGCCTGGCTTTCTAAGTCCATTCGAGGTGTAGCAAACAGATTACTCTTCAAGTTGTTCCTAGTCAGTCAGTCACTCGAACAACAACCAAAAATGATAACAAGTTGTTCAGTGGCGCGTAGAGGACACGGTTGTGAGAGGCAATGGATTGAATAGGATAAAAAGGGATGCATGGATGGTTTCCCTTATTCAAGTGCTGAAAGATACAGACATTCATATTATTTACTTTTACATTTTTACCCTTTCTCTCACTCAATGTTCTTTATCATTATTTTTTTTGAATTATTCACATTGCAAATCCAAACTGTTTTGTCAGTCAGCTCATGCCTCACCAGTAGCAGGCTTTGCATATTTTTTCCATAAGTGCTTACTAGATCACTTGAGGAAAAATGATGTACGCAACTGGAAAATATAAAACCACGGCAGCAGCCATTCTACTACTGCCGAGCTGAAAATATTCTATTACTCAGACATCTTTCCAAAAGATAGAATCTTGTCTTTTGGATTTACCTTTGTCGACAAAATGTACAAAAATGTTCCTTTGTATGCATACATTAGCTTTGCTTATGCATGCGTAATCTTCGTCGCACACGCGTCTGCTAGACGTCTTTCTCAGGGTAACAATCAAAAAGACTTTTTCACTTCGTTGACATTATTCGAAATCACTAAAAGAAACTGTGGCAAATACGGCTAAGTAAAGTGAGCAGCGTGCTCCACTGACTCTGCTCCAAAATATACTCTCTGTCTACGACCCACTCTCTATGTATGATTTTAAGATTTCTTGGTTGGTAATGGTTGATGCGGTAGTAATAGCGGTGAAAGTGATAGTAATGATAATCACCATAAAGACGGTGCTGTAGCTGATATTTGGCCTGAAAACCGCAACTTTGGTTATTTTATCATAATGGAGGTCTTGTCTGCCTTATTACTATTATCTCTGGAATGAAAAGTGACACAACACATCACTTTAGCATATCTCGTGCTTGAAATATGGCAAGGAGAATGCGGTTAGAAGTGGAAACGTAGCGGCGGCAAGGAAGGAAAACCATGTTTCGCTCTTTTACTCTCCATAAAGAACCAGACTTATCTAGGAAAGAGACGTGACGTGGTGTGCATTTGCAAACAACTCCAACTTCGAATTAAGATAGTTATTCTGTGTGACTCTCCACTTTATTTTCACAGTGTTTGATATTTAAAGCTAACGAGACAAGTAATGAAATGAAAAGGTGTGAAAATAAAACTCGTCCTTTATCTCACCACATTTTTATCACAGACAATGCATCATGTCAACTTCTTCTATATTTATCATATTGTCGACATCTAGGCACACGAAACGCCGTCATGTAAAAGATTACAATGTTTGGGGATCAGTTCTATTAATCTTGGACTAAAATCGACCAATCTAACTAAACTAGTTTAGAACCCTTATTACTACTAGTTCATGGTTAACCAACACCACCAAACCAACCAACCAAATTATGTAATCATGATTGGACAATCTAAGCAAATGGGAAGTGTACGGTTCACAGATACCGTATCTGCATTCAAATGCAAAACTGTCGGGAACAAAAATCTTAATATGTACGTGAAGGTACCATGGAAGTGAGAGTTTCAAGGATTCTATGAGAAAAGATAAAATATTTTTTATTAAAAGTATAATTATTCTGCTTTCCAACTCCCTGCTTGATAACAATTGAATCTCATCATCCGTATCACGGGCGATGATTGATAAATACAATTGTGTACCTAGTTTCGTGCAGTTAAATTTCACACATCACGTCAAGGGGTATTTCTGTACGGTCGCGTTAGATTCATAAGTTTTGTGATGAACTGAAATAATATTAGACAGGGGCACCTATCATATTCTAGAATTTTGCATGAACAATAAAGCAATAAAAACTTTCAGATCGAGCCCTCCGTCTTTTATTTTCACTCAATCACCCACTCATTCACCTTTTCGATTCGCCTTCCTCATTTTCAAACTACTTTTATTTAATAGCAGGCGTTGGCTGGTGACATTGACATGTACCCGAAAGGTTTTTCTTTCACTAGTACGAACGGGAAATGACTCACGTACATTGTCATTCAAATACCTCCATTATTACTTCAAGTTTCGCCTTTTCTTCCTTTTGTTTACTTTCAGGAGAAGAAAGGAAATGAAGCGTTGTAAGTGTAGTGTGTATTCATTTACTGGCAGAGACAAGCATTTTGTTGTGGCGGTGGCAGCAATATTGTCCTGATGGTTTTTATTCTCCATTCTCTCTCGCTTGCACTCACCCAAACTCAACATTGTTTTCTACATCATATTCCATTATTACTATGATTATTACCTTTACACTACCACTGCTTCTCGCCTACTCATGCGAGACTCGACATGAGTATCACATAAACAGGTTCACTTCTAGTATCTAGTAAGTGGCTCCAGCTCACTTTCTAAATTTTTCCTGACAATAATTATGACATAGAGGGTAAAGCCTGGATAGCTCTCCACTCTTCCCACCTGTCCCGGGAAATGAACCACTTTTAACAATAGCGAGGAGAAGAGAGAGCTCTAGAAGTTTCTTCATCTACTCTCTGTGAAATATGTGTGTGAGGCGCACCGATTTAGAAGTGTATGTGTTTAACCTCGCTGCTTCATTATTTTCATGACATAACCTACTCTAATGAGAACTCATGTTGCAAGCTGTGGCGATGATGGGGTATGATGGAACATGTAACTTTCACCAGACGATACCCACTAACCCAGTTCCCTCCACCGTTTCTAGTATAACAAAACCAACGGAGGATGAGTAAAAAGTGGAACAGTGAATGCCACAGTATCACTCGACTACACCCACTTTGATACGTCGCGACGACATTTATTAAAACTTCTGAAGTCAGTTTTTTTTTCAAAAATCTAATTTTCATTTTCTACGCACAAGCTTTAATTTTTCACATTTGCAAAGGTCTTTTATTATGCTATGGGACTCTGTGCAAATTCCGTGCACGCTTGTTTTAAGTACTTTAGGAAACGTGCTTTGACTTAGGCTCATCACTAAATTCATTACGATGGAAATTAATACTCTGGATATGATGGAGATGCAACCAATCCGTTTCCTAGATGCCTTCAATAAAACATGATTAACTCTTCATACGTAACATAATCTCTGTTGGCATGTGGATACAGTCCAGTGAGTATGAATACATTTTATGTTGTCCTTGTAAGTTCTTTTCGAGCTGCAGGGGCAGCAGAGTCATAATCATTACACTAGACAGTTTATTATGCGGGATGAATTGAGCGCTAAATAAAGCCGGTGTATGTTTTTCGCATAGCCAAGATAAAACAAAGCAGTGCATTATTACCCGTAACTGAATTATTTATCTCTCGTTCATTCCGGCTTGTTTGCATTTGCATATTCTGACATAAATGAATACAGCTTATAGGTTTTCATGAATGGTGGGAGGCAGTGTTTCCAAACCGAAAAGTTACGTTTTACTCCCCATGTGTGTGCATCAATCACAGAAGTTTTAATCCACTAAAAGCTCGAGTTAAGTGTACCGTTACAAAAGGGGACTATAAAATGGTTTGGTTTAGTAATGAATAAAACATAAAACGTGCGAGCATCACGCAATTACTAATTTATAATTTTACCATTTGATCTAGCCTGGAATGCAGTCGTCATTGTGGGTTACACATGCTACCGTTTTGTCTATTCTGGTACTTGGAGGCAAACGAAGAATGAAATTGAGGGGGAAGTGGGAGCGTGGAGCTGGTAATCAAGAGAATGAGAGCACGGAAGTTTTCAGAGAAATCAAAAAAGCATCCAGCGTCTCATCATAATTAAACGAAAAGAAATTAGAATTTATAATTAGTGAAAGCGTAGACGTAAAGAATTTCATTCGAATTTTGTCTTTAATCTGCTTTATAATTAACATACCATTTGTAAGCAAACAATAATTTATGAGGAACATAATTATTATGTGTTTACCCAGGAACTTCCTGGAAGATACAAATTAAAGCAGAATTTAAAACTAGAGCAGAATACACAGCCATAATTGTGTTAGCCCTAACATTCTTTCTCTGTACTCTGGATCTTGACAAGTTTGAGCTTTTTCCCGCATTCGCAATTGGCGAGTTTTGTAATGCATTGTTTTTATAACCGTTGACAACGCTAGCAAAAGTTTATTTAATTGTATACCCATTTAATCCGATTCTGACTGCGGTGGACCTCCCTGTGGAAATTGACCAAGGGATTGTGGCAAAGCTGTTCCTTCTTTCGGAATGAGCAAAACTTTTTAAACCGGCATGCTTTCAAACTGATTCTCAAATTACAGCGTTCAGAAATTATTTATTTATGACTTTTACATTGTTCTGGCTGTGTAACATTGTTATGATATCTGACCAGAATATATAGTGCTGTTGTTTTGCCATGTTGTACAACATTAAGTAAAACTCAAGCACCAATGTGCCCCAAAGCTGAAAACCTGAAGTACTCCGAATAAAATGAGCAAAAGTTTAAGCAATGTCATCATTAATCTGTTAAACTTAAATAAACGATATAAATTCTTAAGCCAACCCTATAACTATATTTATTTGGGGACATACCACTTTTTATATATTTACCTAGTTATCTATGTAAGTATATGTTATAAGTTATAACATAAGTTACAATCAATGTTTACGCCCACTTCGGAAGTAGAATTAATGCTACTACGTAATTTGTACTACGCATTTTGTATTGTGCAATTATCATGCATTATCTTTATTTAATTAGCTTACAAAGATTGTAACCAAAGTGAGTTTTCGTATTTTTATATAATATTTAACTATTCAACTACATTGAACTTAATGCAACTACCTTGTACATTTGTTATGTCAAATATGTTCATTCTAGTAAGCAAATGTTCTCAGTTTACCCAGAAGACATCATAATGAAACACTTCTCTGGTAATTTGTGTTATATACAATTAATTGATGAACGGGGAATATAAAATAATTTTTCAATTTAATAAATAATTGTAAATTTGCATTTTTTATCGGAATTTATTTGGAATTAATACGTATACAATGGTTAACAATGTGTGTCAATGTATATTCAGCTAGTTTCGGCCTCTCATTTTTATTTTTATTTTAGAAAGCATAGAATAAATCCAGAGTTATTCTTGCTGACTATAAGTCAACATATTTCTACGTAACTGAAGAGTCAAGAGCAAGCAGCATAAAGTTTTGTTTTTTCCTGATTGGTGTTTTATTTACTTTTCATTAAAAAGAGAAATAAGATTACACGAGTACAAAGTTACGAACAAGAGCGTTTTATTTTGCGTAATATTTTAAGGATTCTTTCCTGCAGCTGATTCCAAAATCAAATCATTCAGAAACCAAGATCATGAATCTCCCTTAACAAAATAAACAAAATTTTCATAGTTTTGTCTTTTTTCAGTCTTTTCTAACTATACAGTATCTATGGCTGCCTCACTCATCTCGCTTTTACTTCAGCAGAGTGCATTACTTATTGCTTTAGATCTTCACGTAAAATGCTTTATGACTCGCTTCGAGAGGAGAATGTGTGGAGCAGGAAAAAGAAATAAAATAGAAATGCCAAAATTCATTGGATCATAACTAAGGGAGAATGCGCTCTTTTGATTATGCTTTTTATAATAATACTCGGAGATAGTAATAAACCTAAATTAACAGATTTAGTATCGTGGTATAGAAGAGACGGTCATGATCGTAGAAAACAGAGCGCTTAAACTCGTCTACATAACTTAAAAGTGTAAAATATTTTCCTTTTACTCATGCCGTTTTTTATAACAGCATGGAATTTTTCCAGAGACAGCCCATGGTTTAAGCAATAGCTACTTTTATGATCCACTATAAACCACACAGTACACAAAGTAAAGTCGAGAGAGCGAATGTCGTTCTGGAGAGAGCCTTTATTTTCATCGGTGAGCAGAACCGCATATGTATCGGTAATAAACCAGCTGTAAAGTTTGGAGGGGAGCAACTCGTGCATGTAGGTGTAGGTTAAGTAAACGAGGGTGGAAAATATTGTCCCATACTTAGGACGGACATTTTATGTAGCTCATTCCAAATTTTCCTGATATTAGTAAAGTTGGTTAATTTGTATACAATCTAGTCTAGATATGAAACAAAAAAGCAAAAATGCGATTAAAATAAACTAGCAATAGGAAGCACCAGTATCTTCAGCGTGGGTTATTAATCATTTCGTGAATGTACAGATATCAAGATTTGTATACACAACTTATGAAATGGACAGGAATATATTGACATAAAATGAGTTTATATGACATACTCACATTTAGAATTAGTTGTTGAGTTTATCACTTGCCATTGTTACTATGTCTGTATAATGATTCCTTAGTATTAGAACTTGTGTGGTGGAAAGTGAAATGTAAATTCTTTCTCCGATACACCAAAAATGTAGAACTCCTGTCCTGAACTACACTTAGCAACTAGCTCCGTTCATTCTCTATGGGATTCTAAACTTACACAATAAAATTTGTCCTTAACAAATAATTATGTTGTTCAGTTGCCATCGAATGAAATACTATGCCTTCTCATGTAAAAAGTTCGAGTCGACTGAATAAAACATCCATGTGTGACGCTAGTAAATAGACAAATCCCCCTCTTTCTCCATCCGGCGAAAATAATATCACAGCATGAGGCATAATTCTGCGAATAAACTGCACCCTATCAAATATTCACATTGTGTTGTCAAAATGACATTTACTACTAGAATGCATTTGTGAATTTGGCCGTGAGAATGGTTTATTACAATTGATAGAATTCAATTTTTTCTCTCGTTAGCCATTTCTTGAGTTGAGTTTTGTCCTGTGTACGATGGACATCGTTGCAGCCCACAACTCATGACTGAGTAATCATACCGTGCATAATTGTAGGCGAACATGAGAAATGGAGTAACATGGAATCGGATATTGGATCAAATATTCAAACCATTTCCCATCCCGGCCCGATTTCAGTAGACACTTCAATCAATCAATAAGCATGCTTAGTTTCATATTCATAATGGACTAGTATTTTCAATAGCAATTATTTTACAGTAGGTTAACTCTTTAATTCGCGAATCGGGAAAGCTACTCTACATATGATTTCTAAAGGTCTATTGTGTGCCTTTTCACAAGTTCTTGCAGATAGTGACCCTAACCGGAAGCGAAGTAGGAACTTGGAATCAAATGGAAGCCAGTGAAAGTACTTTATAGTAATACTTTGCATGTCCGAATAGTGTTCAACCTAAGCGGAAAAATTAGAGCATGTGGTCTTTGGTTTGAGAGTCAGGTTTTTCATGGACGAATTTGTAAGAAACGATCGAGTCTATACTACTATAACTGTTGTAGAGAATCTTCATGGGTAATCCTGAATTGATTTTCATAATACTTTCTCTTTATTGGCTCATTTACTTAGCTTAATTTAATGCAGGAAACAGTTTACTGACAGCGAGTAAATTAATAAAACTAATTGTTTTTATCTTTCATGGACTAGATATTGGCCAGAAATGTAAAAATAAGGTTACTGTGAGGGAAACAGGAGCAGAACTTGAAAGGTTCCATCAATCATTAGGACATACGAGGAAGAGACGTAATTTAATATAGTGTTCTGGAAAGTCGACTGTTGAGAAAACAAAGAAAGTAAACCATCATAAGTGAGGATAAGCAAGCAAACGCCCATTTCATCACTTCTTCCTTTCAAATGACAACTACCGAACTGTGTACATATCGCGTCATGTGCGACCACTTACCAAAATTGTTGACAACATATTTCATGTCTCCATCATTTATCCGATGATATACAGTGCGATAAATGGAACAAGATATAATGGTGCAATAATACTAAACAAACCCGCCACTAATCGAAATTGATACAACGAAAAGGAGAGTGATTACTATTATTACAAGGTGACAATTACACAAGTATTTACAAAGGCAACTAACATTATTTGAGAAAGGGAGGAACAGTGTTAGGTCTGCATGAAGTCGCAATTCTCTTCCAGCTTCCCCTTTTCTTGTTATTGATGATGTTAACAATAACGGTAGTGGCTAAGTCGACCACTGATGATGGTGATTCCAGTAACATTCATTTCACCAAGGACCAAGAAGAGAATTCCAGGAGGTTCCAGAAAATAGCTCGCGTAGTGAGGAGAAATGGAGAGGAATATGAAGAGATCTTCCTGGAAAAGAGGAGAGATGCGAAAGTGGAATGTTAAAAACCGAAGGACCGTTGAAAATGTGTGTGAATGAATGAAGAGGGGAAAATCCTTGGTGAGGAGAGTACCCCATTATAAAAAATTTACAATGGCTTTTTCATTTCATCTTTAATTCTTACGTATCACCATATAAATATTATGTGTGTGAGCAAAGTAAGTGAGTAAGTGGTACACTACGTGAGTTCCATATTAACTACATTAACACCACGTGTCTTGTACATTTAAACTATGTGATAATAATAGTGTAAGCGGGCGTGCACGATCGTCATATTATTTGTCTACACTTTATATGCAGTACTTTCTTCCACTTTCTACCGCTCTGGATCTTCCCCACTGCGTACACTTTTGCATTAGAACTTTGTCTTGCAGTTCCTTACCTGCCTTTGTCCGTTTCCCTCGCATTTCCAACCTCCTCCATACTCATGCTTCAATTCATTTCAGGAGTTTCTTTGTATTCTCCTTGCCGAGTGTTAGTTCAGAACGCCAGTAAACAGAATGTAAAAAGCGTCAAAAGGAGAGGTGGGAAGAATAGGTTTTCTGGCGTGCTATTCATTCAACTGAAGGAATTCCCCCAATTTCCATCTCTTCCTCGTACTTTCCCATACAACTTCATACAACTTTGAGACTGCGTTGGAAATTATATGTATAAATATTTATATCTATGGTTAGAGCTTGTCTATTTTAGTTATTTTTGCTTGCACTTTAGTTTAGTAAATAAGTGCAAAATGTAAACTGAGACCGACTACAATGGTACAAAAAGTGCACAGTCATTTTCAATGAGTTTTTAATGAGATTCCAACGAGGGTTTTAAGCTGACGCTGTGGTCCGTTTATACACGCTTGCTCATTTATGCAGTCAGCGGTCTTCCTATACAGTGCATTTTAAGTGAGAAAGCATTCCGTTCGATATCTCCTTTCTCCAGATTCGCCCAGATTGGTAATGCATAATGCATGTATGAATGAATGATTACTACTGGCGCACATTCTTCTTCTGCAATATAAATTTAAGTAAATACATTTATGCAGATGATGATACTTTTTCTACGTTTTTTGTAACTGAGAAGGATTTGGGGCGGCTCCTCTTGATCCACTTTTCTCCATCACTAGTCCATTATTCTTCATGAAATCTTTGTACTTTTTCGGGAAAAAAGAAGGGGCTTTTTCTAAAGCTTTAGCGATGTGCATGATGACTGTTCTCTCGACATAAAAGAGGGTTGTCGGAAAAAAATATGTGGGCACTTGAACAAGTATACACAAAGAGTCAATTCAAATCTCTTTCAAAATTTTGAATTTCATACGGATTCAAGAGATTGTTTTCTCACAATCATCGGCCGTTGTTCAAATTATTATCAAGTTATTGTTGATGAAATCTACTTACTAAATATCCCTCTACAAGAATTGTTTCCTAGTCGACTACGTTGTCACTGTGAAGCAGTGTGAATACAAACTGGCAAAGCAATATTCAAATATACAGTGGAAACTCACAGAGAAGCAACATTATTTTCTATTCGTGGCAGGTAACACCAGTCAAGTTGATTTTCTCGTACTTGTCATGTTATTATTGCATTTTGTTGAGATTCCTTAGACAAGCCAGTGCTGAGTTTATTTTTGGGACCGACCAACCATCAGAAGGATTTGAATCATTCACTCTTCCACTTTGTTTTCAGTAGCTACTTTGTAAAAACATTTCACCTCATACCTTGCATGCACGTGTGCCCAGTATAATGGCATCGGCGTCACAGTAGAGAGAGACCTTTTTAATTTACAATCTAAGCGGTATACAAAATTTGATTCAAGAAGATCATGTGTTTTGTATGAAGGAATCTCTGAAAGTGTATCGTAGGGAAGCGCGCATTATGCACGATGAGCTGCATGAAGAATTTCCTATCATAATACCAAAATGCTACCATCTATTTACTTTTACAAGCGTCGGCTGACAAACGCATGCATACGAGGGCTCGTGAAAGATGCCATAAATATTGCATAGAGAGAAAGAAAAGAGCGAGATGCAGTGAAATCTTTAAGCCAAGCTAAATTTTTATGTTCTGTAACTCCTTTCTCCAAAGGCACGTTTCTGTTCAAAAATACCGACGACCCATGATTATGTTGTGAGGAGAGATAGGAGTGCATGGCAGCCGAACCGAGTGACGACCACTCAGTTTGCAATCTTCTCGCAAATCTATGTTTATTGGCTCTGTATGCATACATATCACAGCTCCTCATCTCTAATTTTGAATAAGTTCGTAACCGTCCTTTCAGTTTTTACACACTATTATAATAAATGGCTACGTATACATTTTCGGGCAGAAAGAATAATGGGGAAAAACTTCCTTCCATTTCACATGACAGATCTTACAAATATTATACCACGAATAAATGCAGGCCCCGTTCGAACTTGTGCACTTTCTTCGAAAAGAGGATGAAATATTATGCATGTGTCAGTATACACTATCCGCAGTAACCATCGCATCGACATCACAAAATACATCGGATTATTTTTACTGACACGTTTTCCTTGTTCGACGGATAGAGCAAAAAACATGCATCAGCAGAAGGTGGATACTCTTTTCTTCGCACCATCAACATCATCAGAATTGTTGGTCGCTGTCTGTCCCTCTTCCCGTCTCTGTCTCTTGGTTTATCACCGTTCTGATGGCGCAACATAGCGCTGTAAGAGGATAAGAGGAGGAAGAATAAACCGATGTTCGCCTCGAAGCTGTGCAGTTGGATTTAAAGAGGTGAAAAATGTTAAAAGATTATCAGCCTATCCCTCTTCCTCCGGAGCTTTACATAAAGTGAACTTTCGAAGATTGTATTAAACTGAGTTCTTGTCGACTTTTACTGTCATAATGCAGCAATCAAATTTTATCATTACGACGTATAAGAATTGCTTTATCTTTCATCTTTGAATCTCGCAGCGATTCGAGTGTGAAGAAATTTATATGCAACATATGTCCACACTAAACCTCAAACAGCAGTTCGCAAAACCGCAAAAGCCAAGACAAATTATTACCAACTCAAATTACCCTGCAAAAAAAAAGTTTTTATGGAAAATACTTAATTCGTGTAGCCAATTTATTTTTTCTTTTACAGAATATACATGAAATTTGTTTCAATTAACTGATTAGGATGAATAGTAAAGTTAAACAAAGTAAGCAATAAGCAGGACAGATTTAATGGGAGTCGTTACCTATTTTATTCAACTTTACTTTCTCTACTATGGTGGATGATTGGAAAGAGTCTTTTCAATTTTATTCGTTTCTGGTAAATCATAACTTTTAACAAAATAAAATTTAATGCCAGGAGAAAGTGTGCGAGGCATAGTATTTTTGCGATTTTCTAGTTTATGTTGAATGTAGGCTCTGGCAAAATCTTGACGGCACACAGCTACATGCTTGTTACGATTTGTGGATGCGGCGAATTAGTTTTACGAGATTTTTGGTGGATCCATTAGGAAGTACACTTTCTTGTTTATTTCTTGTCATTCGGAAGGAAAACGGAGCCTAGTCTCCAGAAACAAAGTATAAGAGGGAAAGTGGAGTTGGTAATGATGATGGCATAAACAGTCAAAATAGATATGAGGGAGAGAGAGGCGAGGAGCAACTGTCAGACTGAGACGAAGTTAGTGGGAGCTGAGCGAGAGTTTGCTCGCGAACGACCAAATGGAACGTTCTTTCTGGGGTAGTTTTAAACGTGGATAGCTTGCTCATATTACAGATTTTATCTGTTCGGTTGCGTTTAATGTTGATGTCTGACTTGGAAATAATTTCATATAATGTAAGGTTCAACTTGTCAAGTGTTTCTTACTCGAGCCACAAGAAATGCAAATTTACCGCTTTTGTAATGATTTCATGGCACTTGCAAACTACGTCGCGTAGTTGTAGATTATTTTTACACACACTTTTGGGTTTTCTGATCTTCTTAGAGAAGACTCTCTGAGACTCTCTGAGACATATTGGTGGAGTGCGCACACTTCTCTGGCTCTTTCACTGGTTAGGCAAACAAATAGCATAATGGTATTTTATGTTTTGGAGTTATCATCATTAGTACCAGCGGGAGCAGCGTTTTGTGACGATGAAGATGACGGTGCTACATGAAAGATGGATCCTCGGAACTGCTTTTGAAGTAGAGTGTGCCCCTGTCGTAGCCGCCACAGTTACAGAAAATGTGAATGCGAGTGAGTCGTGGTGAAAAATAGAGGCCTGGCAGGGAGGGAGTCTCGACTAGAGTAAACTGACTGGGAGAGGAAACCCCGTTCGCTAGATCGATATAATGCAGTTATTGGAAGAATGCTACTATTTTACTATAACCAGTAATAGAGGCTCTCTTTCAAGTATCGGGAAGTAATGCCAAAAGCTGAGATGAGGGAATATTCTCAGTGATAAAAATGAATGTAGTGGAACCCCACACATGACAGCGAGGAATACCTTTTGAAAATTGTAGTCGAGAAGAATAATGCTTTTTAAATTCACAACTGAACTGGGTGCCTGTATGAAATTTTAGGGTTCTATAGATTCCTCATCGCATTCCGCACTCCCTGCTTGCGTGTTGTCCTGTTGTGAATGATAGTCTTGGTAGACAGAGAGATGTTCGTTTTCTACTGAGCTAGCTAAAAAGCAAGCAGTCAACCAGCCAGCCAACCATCCAGCCAACCATCCATCCGTCCATCTATATGGCTTCCTTCCTGATCTTCCTCTTTTAATATTGCATTTTCTTTGAAGTTTTCTCAACATTGCGTGCATTTCGCCTTGCAAGACCATTCAGTTCGTTGAAAAGGGATGAGGTTTACCTTTTATCACAAGTGCTTATTCCTTTCCCTTTCTCTCCTTTTTAAGCAAAAAGAAGTAATCGGATATTTCTACCTACACCGAATTTTCCCTTCTTCACACTACACAACACTCATGCATTTTGTTGGTAGTCAAGCATCCCCGAAACTTGTGATATTTGTATCACTCACAAAAAATGAGACGAAGCTGCATGGTAATAGGAATGGAGAGAGGTCCACGTACGCCTCAACTTACTTCGCTCAGTCGTTCGTGTCTCTGTGACCGAACTGCCTTCCTTTACCTCATCTTTTTACCTTGCTTTCTCCCCTAAACGTATTCAGACCAATGTACGTGCGATGTACGCGTTGTGCCTGGCCTCTGTGGTATGGAATTACATATCTTCTGCACGATGGCCAATCGACTTGGAAATCAATCCTGAGGATCTTTTTTCTTTTCTTCGATTTATGTAATGTCTATCTCTGTCCTTGCTTGACAGAGAGACCTCACTAAGGAGAATGGAGCCGAACACGAATGACAGAGAAAAAAAGTAGAAAATAAATTAGAGGAAAAGTAGAAGAAGACACACCGACCATGCACTGATCAACTACACGTAACTTGGAATACAACAAATTACTCTATTCCAGTAGTGGTGGCTCTTTGGGTTAACTGTGCGGCAAAAAAATGAAACGAGAAAAGTGGCTCTTTTGTCCTTATCAAAAATTAATGCATTTACCGTGTATTCAACTCGTACTTGCGTGTGTAAATTTCTCTTTGAAAATAAATGCGAACGGAGTGACATGCACTCCTCTTAAAATCTCCAACACCATGAACATGATTCCTGATATATAAGTCAGGCTATTAGAAGGCTATGCCACACATAATTTAGGCGTAACAGAGTTAAGCAGGAATCGTATTATTGTTATCTTTTCTCGTGTGCGCACTTTACCATTTCCTCTTGCCTTGTTCTATCAACCCGAGTGAGAAAATTCTTGCATTCTGCTCTCCTCAATACCAACTCTCGTGCCATACCTCACTTGACAAAACTGGTAAAAAAAATGAAAACTGATTATGATTGTTCAGTGTAATGGAAATATGTCAGAACCAACTCAACGTTGTCAGCGATAGAATAAGCAGGAATCGGAATTAAGCCCGCTCTTTCTCCTCCTAGCAATAAGCCATCAAAATTTTCTCTGGCAGCAAATGGTAGGTTTTTGGTACTATTTGCTGTAGTCACGTTTATTGATATTTACAGAGAAATTGTCGTTTGCAGAGCTGCACACAATGTAGATACGAATAGGTTTAGGTAAAAGGAATAACTTAATTTCCAAAAGTGGAATTGGAGTGGTGCCGTTTGAAATGAAATTTTCTTCCCTAAATGAGTTGAGCACACCCCCAGCCCGAAAAACAGTTTCCTTACTTGATCGAGGATATTATGATTGGTAAAGTAGATAAGGCCTTGAGAAAATAAACAAGGGAAGAAGAAATAAGAAGATCGAGGCGATGAAACAAGGTTTTGTGTTTTACCTGTCTATTATTTATCTGAGAAATGAACTAAACTACGCTCTCATCTGTCAGCACCGCAAACTCATTATTTTACCTAATTGTATTGTCAGGCCGTTCGTGTGGTCCCCGTGTCTTTTTAAATAGATTCTTTCGGAAGGAAAGATCGCTGCGTTCTTACTTAAATGTTTGTACTCGAAGGAAATATTGCGTTGCCAATTTGCCGCATGAAAATGCGGGTAGACACAATATAATAATCTGTTGGGGAGATAGTGGTGCAGGGAAGGCTTTGCTCTACACAAATGCACATATCAAGCGTACACATGGGAAAAAAGTAAAGATTGGTTTCTTCCATTCTTACTCTTCTTTGTACTTTTTTTCTCGCTTTCTCCCCTGTTCCCTTTCTTTCTTGCCCTTTCCCCACAATATCTATTATACATTATGTCTTCCACACAATACAATAAGCTCCATCCAGCAAATGATGGATTTGAAAAGGAAGAAATTTATTCACGAGACTGGTTCCATAATCCGATTTAAATTAAATTATTCAAACTCATATCATCCTATAAATATATACATGCAGTTCCTTCAAATATACAAATGCAGTCATTCATGCCTGGTTGTCTGAGAAGGAGAAAATTCATAATGGTTGATACGATATACCTTTCTTTTTGTCAAGTTAGAATGTGAATGAGACACGTTCCATTCGCACATTCTTCTTCGTATAAAAGAGATCGAAAGGAAAAGATAGAAGCAACTGTGCAACAACTTGCAGACTTCAGGCGAGGCAAATGCTCGCCTTATTAGGCACCATTAAATACACTACACTACAAATTTATAAATAATCCCTATTTGCTTATGAATATGCCTGAAGCAGACTGCCACGTTCAAGATACTTTTTCGCCTAGAGTAAAGTTCCATGGATTTCTTGTTTGTAATATTCTATATTATCAACTTAAAACCACACTTTTCACCCAGCCGCATTTACGACTTAACTTCAAAGATTACGTGGATTGAAAGAGCTTCCACACCCATTGAATCACTCATGGCGTGATGATGCAAAGAAAATTATCAAAACTGCGGAAAGCAGTGTGAAACTATTTAGCCTACCTTTAAAAGATAAACTTACTTTTGGAATTGATCCTGGTTTTACCTACCGCTGCTAACTTATTTGCTTCAAATGCACAATATTCATGGCATAATATTTGTACCATACTATTTTACAAGTGTACTTGCAAATAGGATGAAAGTTCATAAGAATGGGAGAAATGTAATTCTGCAACCCTGACATTTCAGTTTATCGATAGAAAAACAACTATGGGAATAATAATAAGAAAACAAAAAAAAAACAGAAAAGATTGGCGAACACTTCATCTAAAGTGGGAGTTCAGTGGAGTAATCAATGGAATCTAATTGGAAGATAGTGAAATTTCGATCAACCTGCACAATGACTTGTTCAAATATGAGGTCATCTTTAGTAGACGCAGTCGCTAGTAGTAAGCCTTGTACATCATATGAAATATTAATACATTTCAGCTATAAAAAGTGAGGCCTGTGGGTTGCGGTGGCTGTGGATGACGGAGATGAAGAAGACCTGCACATGCTGACTACCACATGGAAAACAAAACTATGTTAATCTGTTTGTTTGCTGTAGTCTCCTTGAAGGAGAAGGAAAACAAATGGAATGAATAGCAAGAAACAATAGAAATCCAACTCAATTTTACTTGTTCCGAACAAAAGCGTTTTTTTCTGGCGGAGAAATAGGACTGGAATAAAGAAGGGAAATCTTATGCAAGACTTTCTTCACCAAGTTGTGCAAATACAGAAAAGAAGCTAGATCACTGGAATATAGTTAATATATGTAGCGTCCCTCCAGGCTCTCGACTATGAAAACTCACCAGGAACTCTTGCCTGTACGTTGGATTGTGTGTGTAGAGTTGACTAGAATAAATATACACGCTCAAATTCAAATTCAATCAAATAAATTCTCAATCCTTTATTCTGAAATTCCTTTCTCAACAAGTAGGAAGTGTGTGGGAGAATGCCACGAACTGAATGTAAATTTCATGCTTTGTCTTACATTTTATGGAAAGTTGATGCAAAATCCTCCGAACTTGTACGTCTGCACGATACTTTCTTCTTGATGTATTCTCTGTGTACTTTTCCTTCTTTGATTTTTTGTACTCAGTTCCACAGATACTAGGAAAACATTTCTTTCCTGCTTTGATGAATTGTCCCGAAGTATTTTCTCTCCTAATTTCTTTTCTCTCTGTATTTGATTTCTCATCCGTCCTTGGTCAAATTTAAAAGTTAACACAACAAGACGCAGTATTTGCTGTTTTGCAAGAAAAATGTTACGGGAATAATTAAACTGACGGTCTACAGAGTTGCAATGAGTTCTGTTATCCATGGGAAGGAGTAAATAAGTCAAAGAGTCGGAAGTCTAAATGTAGTTGAGTATTCGGTGTAGCGATAAAATTTTAATGCGCGTGAGAGAGGCAATGAAAGGTATGTAAATTTTCGTATTGTTTTGAGTAAAAATTCGCATTACTTATCAATGCTCAATTGCTTATTCAGGAGTATTAACACGCACCGAGTATTAGTTTATACTTAATGCATTATGCTTAAGTGCTTATTAAAACTACACGTAAAGTGCTTTTCTTCCACTTCTCGCTAATTTAAAGAGAAATCCTATTTGCCTTTCGAATTAGCAAAGTTTTATCTTTGGAAGCACCTTCGCAACCACTTCTTTGGGTGAGTGCATTTGACTATTTTTCTTGGTGGATCAGCCATGCAAACATTATTTATTCAGAAGCGCATTCAGAGGTTAAACAGTGCGTCTCGTTTGACTGCAGCGTGGATAAATCTATAGTTATACATATGTGTACGTATCGAACATTCTTTCAACCTTCCCTCCACCCAACCACTCATTTTTTTTCTCTGGAGCGCTCCTCTTTCCGTAAACGAACCATCAATCGGAAGAACGGTACTTAAGAAAGCGTTGAAGTGGAAAGTTGACGTTCTATGCTTGAGAAACCAAATGGATTACTGAGGTCGTTACGTGAAGTATTTTATCCATGTCAGAAAGCTTTATGACCTGCTTGGGGATCAATGCTGGGAGTCTTGCAATGAGCGTTCATTTTATTCTAAATTTCGCAGCATTTTTCTCAGTAGCTCAATATCATAAATAATTTAGATTGTGAACACGCCACATGTTACAAATATTACAATCCAATAAGTTACCCATGTACATTGCTGCGCATTACAGCAGACTATTTACTTTTTTTATTACTCCTGTTACAATGGGGCTTGTTTCCTGTAATAAATGATGATTTGCGTTGTTCACCGAATAACTTTGAGAAGATGTCCAGCCTTGTTCTCTGTCAGAGTCATGCGGTAGGGCACTTTTATCCGCTCTCATCTAAATGTCTTCCAGACTTGAGTGTTGAATCCTTTTTGTGTTTTGGTCACTCAAGTGTTCAAAGAGAAAGGTTTATCTTGTCCAATTTAGATGTAACTGTCATTTCGACTTGGCCCCAAGAAACGATTTGTTTATCTGTTCCTGACTTTCATTGGTCGCGAAGGTTTTGTTCTTAATAAATGCGAACAGAACGGCAACCATTATATTTGTCAGATCTATTTATTTATACCTTACGATGGCTTCATATTCTAGGCAGATACAAATTACCATGAAATTAAAATTTTCTAAGTATTATATTGTAAAATGTAATCATAAAAACAATCAATAAACCAATTCTAAAGCTAAAGAAGACAATTGTCATTACAAATTATTTTCAGGCTGGTTTATATATGGTTTATATTACCTGGGTTCAATTCATTTGCTGTATTTGTGATGCGTTTTCTACATACGTAGGGGAGTCAGTAAGTCTGGACCGGGCTTTGCATATCAATATCTCGGCCGGAAATGGATGGTTTCCCTGACATGACATATCATTTGAAAGCTTATCGTGAGGTCTTTATT
>VYYJ01001342.1:0-32215 GCA_021029165.1 Cyphoderus albinus | reverse complement strand
TTAACATGTATAGGTATTACCAACTAATTTAGACATAAAATACATGGTTAGGTATACCCCAAATTATACATGCTATATGTTACAAATAATGAACGGTGCGTAGCCCCAACAGGTGTAGTGCAGGCAGATGTAAGTTACTAAGTAGAAAGAAAAGGAGAAGTTTTTGGGTGTGCCGGATTTTATTGTAATTTCACCTTGATGCTGAGAAAGACTGAGACACAATTCACTTTTGCATGGACTCTGCATGAGTCTTCCCGTTGAGATGATGATGGTACAGCGTTTCATACAGAATCCATTTTCTCCTTTGTTATTCCCCATCATTTCTGTTATGAACGGTGGACTTAAACTCATGGACTTTTGAACTAGTCTTGTAAGAAAGTCTGACTTCAGGTAACTTTTCTGTGTAGGTTAGGTATGAATTACCTATTGTAAAAAGCTGGGTCAAGTCAAACTCGGAATTAAATACTTTATCTGGGCAACCAGCCGTGTTATCTTTATACTGTACTGTACTAATTTCTGAATCTGATTTTGATACTTTTATTGAAAATGGTAGTTACTGAGCTGACGTTTTTTACTCTATCATCATTATTGTTATCAGAATCATCACAGAGCATAAATTTAACCTAGATAGCAAACGACGCAGATACTTACTAGCAGCAGTTAAACACTGTACTGACTGACCGTGTGGTCAAACCTTTATTGTTAGTTGGCAAAATGATTATATTATATTATACTGAATGCAGGCAGGGCTGGTCGTATCCGCATTAAAATCATGAATTACAGCAATTTCTGCCTGTATATTAATAACTTGAGTGAACTTAAGAACGCAGACATAAAATTGATTTGAAATCATTAAGATTATTAATTACTGTAAATTAAGAGAGCCTCAAGCTATGTATAACGCTAAGCAATTAAAAGTGACTCCACACCACTACAAAGGCGTTTTAAACCCATTTCAGTTTGGTTTATTACGAAAATAATGAATGTGGTTGCTGTTAGATCATTAATTATCATTATTGTTTGTCTTTGATGGTTACGCTTTTCTTTCAAATGATAAAACTTCATACAGTATAAAAACCCTTTGGGGTTTATATATGTAATTCAACGTGCGTAAAAATAAAGTTATGAAATCCAACAAGTTTTAATAATGTGTTTATAAATCATGCAAACTCCTGCATTTCCGTCTTCCTTTGCGTATTATTGCTTTTTGCTTTGCTTGCGTGCTCGCATGTCTGCGCCATCATCATGAGCTGCGACCTGCGACTGTCTTCTCCTGTCCGCGGCGTTTTAAACATTTACGCTAAGTGTGCCATTGTTCACGCGTCGTAATTTGCAGAATGTTCTTTTTCTCTGCAGAAATGAAATTTATGTAAAACTTTTTTTCCTCCAACCTTCAACTTTTATGCCATTATAAAACAGTATTAAAATATAAAAAACACAACAATAAAAAAGCATATAAACACAGACGTAGTGGTGGTGGTCGTTGTCTCAATCTTCTACAAAGACTAAGCCTTTTGTTTCATCTGAGTTTTGCGTAGTGTCCCCCATGAAATAAAGTGAAGATTTAATCTGAAGGGATGGGCCCTAAGTACACACATAAATTCCGCTCTAGTCTTAGAAGGAGTCGTTTGGCAATCTGAAATTGTTTCAAATTGCACATCCACAATGCCTACTCTATACTCATTCACAAACAAAAAAGTTCCTTTTCTCTTACAGACAGACGACACAATTCTCGTGAAAAATTGCCTAACCGATGAAAAAAAAGATCTTATAATAAAGCATGTCCCAAAACTCCAATCCGCCAAGCTAAAACTAAGACAAAAGCTTAAGATGGGCTAGAGCTAAACGTTTCAAAGAGGAAGTAGGAAGAAAAAGTTTTATTAAAGAACAAGTCTTATTAAAGCAAATAAAAAAGCCACAGAAACGCCACCACCACCACCTATTTTTATAATCGCTTTCTTTTCATTTCTCTGCTCTGATATTTGTTTGGGTCTTGTTTTGTCGAAAAGGAAAAAAAAAGTTTTTTTCTTTTTTAATATTGGTTTTTCTCCTACGATACAGCAAACATTCATCTCAATCCCGATATGGCACACCAGAACCAGAGCAGCAGATGGTTTACAATACTACGTATATATTTGAGTTAGTACCAGTACCGCTGCTACCACTTTTACTCCAAAACTTCATTTCGTATTCCATCCGAATCGTGCGGGATCCTTACACATAACACACAACTTTGCCTTTTTCATCCAACATGTCGATGAAGTGAAGCGATCGAACACTTGCGAACTTTTGCAAAAGAGAAGTTTGATTTTGCAGGAAGAAAGGAAAGATGCGTTCATGTTAATCGGCAAAGTTGCTGCTGCTGTTGACGTTAGTCATTTCATTTCATGCTGATGCTGGTCTGGTAATAATGCATATTCATAAATGTACGTTACGTGTAAACCAAAAATTTTTCTATTGATGAATGAGACTCTCTGACGATATTTAGTAGGATGGTACTTGAAAATAAAACAGGCAGTTCCTCTTTTGTTCAGTTATTTCTAACAAACAAAAAAACAGTCACTCACAAACTCAACAAGAGCATTTTTTTGTTCCGGTTATTTAGGTAAGCTGTAAGAGGTTATTAATGCAGAGTCATGGTTTTACATGTTTATGTACATGTGTGCAAGTCCCGTGATGAATTGAAAAATAATTCGCTGTTATTGATGAACACTGTAGTACAGAACAGCAGATTTCCAAAGAAAAGCTACGTGCATCATATCAGATATCATGACTTGGGTGGATAATAGCAGAGAAAAACTGCTGAATCTGAGATATTTTTTTATAAAATTCAAATGAAGTCAGAGTTGTTGTTACTTCACTTACTCTTGATTCCATTGTTTCCGGCTTGGCTTTTGATATAAAGTTTATACAAAAGAAAAGGGGCTTTTAAAACATTTGCTTTTTGCTTCACAATGTGAGATGACGTTAGTGGAAGTTTCATCTCCAAAAATAGACTAAAAATAAAGCCTGAAGCATAAAGTATTTTGTTATATAATACAAAGAGAAATGACTTTGAATTTGTAATTTTCTTTTTTCTTCCAGGTCGATGAAGAACAACGAGGAAAGAGAAACTGTTGAAACGAAGATGAACCAAAGCTAAAAAGTGGGAGTTTTGGCTGGTTTATTTATGAACATTATTAACAAAATACCGTTTCCTCATTCCCGTCTTGTGCCAGGATTCAAAATTTAATAATAGGTAAGCAAAGCAGAAGAATTTTTGTTTGAGCTCACTTCCTAGTTCATCTTTTTATGTTATTGTGTTTTTTATTTAATTGTAAATTCGTCCATCTGATCTTTGTCATTTCACGGTTTTTAATTTCGACTTTGACTCTCAACCTAAACTCGAAGCCAACTCATTTTTCAATTTAAGCTGTAATTCAATTCAATTGGTATCTTAAACAAATGCTTTTAAATAGTATTGTTTTGTATTCAATTACAAAACATCAACAAAAGTCAGAAAAAAATGTTATGTAACAGAACTGAAGAGAACAAAAGAAAACAATGAAAGAAAAGCAAAAGGCCGGACACAAATGCGTGACTTTTGTCTGAGTGACGATTTAACAGTTATTTAAGGCTGAACTGAACTCATATTTAACATTTAACTAACCAAAGCGAAATTCAGCCTCAATTGCTAAATAAAGGTTCCTTTCTTTTATTTATCATCATTCGTCATACGTATCTGCGCACAGGGCACAAGGGAAGGGAAGCACAGTTATAATTCATTACAATCTATTTTACTAATGTAGGCATAATACGTAATACAATTATGTTTTTGTATACAATTTTAAAGCTGAGATCATCACTAGCATCAACTAAAACAACATCCTTCAAAAGTTTCTTTTTCATTTCATGCATCATGCAACATAGGAAAATCTTACGGGATTGGTTCTTTTCAAAGTTTCTGTATCTTATCGAGAAGTGATTCGAGTCACAGAGTCCTGATGAATCATAAGTAATTTTCTTAAGTAGTAGTATTTTATTTTTCAAGAGGTTTGGCAGGTATTTCGTATCAATTATAATACAATATAATATTAGGTAATCTAATACAACCACCACCTGACGAACACGTAACAATCAATTGTTTATACAGAGACATGGAGCCTCCGTTCCTGCCCACCATTCAAACCAATCTGGGAACGAATATGTTAAGTAGACACACACAACATCTTCACTGTATAACAACGTCTCATTAGCATTCTTCATAATTTTCCCATATTACATGTTATTACCTACACACAAGTGATGATCATGCATGACGAGAGATGAGATGATTGATGAAAACATTCGCTCTGTTATTATTGCTGTTTGTTATTTTTCTGCAACTCGGTTTGAAATCCGAAATGTTGAAGTAACCAAACCCATCTTACAAGGGGTCACAGGGAACGCAGTCGAGATAAAATCCAAGAAAGCTTCGTTCTTCACTTGAAGTGAAAACGTACACCTGTCACCACATTAATAATTTAATGGAAGCTTTTCCAAGACATGACAAAAGAGTGAGAAAAAAATGTGAACCAAAACCAAACAACAATTCAATAGAAATTTTATATTACGCAAGTTGATTGAAATTGATGGAGAGCGACAAGTTGAATAGAAATCAGAGACTCCATACAAAATAGGATATTTCAAAATTCAAAGGTCGGGAAATATAAAATTTTAGGTTTTGCGGGTGTGGACTGACGAAGAGTGACGAGAATAAGGAAAATGACAATAAAAAAGCATTCTCTCAAAGTCAATTTGGTATTCGAGTTGATTTTGATTTCGCCAGCTTTCACCTTTGCCATTTTTCTTGACAAAAGAGGGATGGAGCAGTGAATTTTATTACATTCTGCTGTCTGTCATTGGCACGGTTGAAGTTGAGCTTGAGCTTGAGCTCGAGCTGAGACATATTCGTGCTTGCATTTACACCCAGGCCAAAGCCAATTTAACAAAACCCATGGAAAACGTGACATGTTTGATCGATATTTTAAGCAAATATTGAATTGAAAGGAACGAACCTCGGGAGTGTTAGAATACACATTAATGCTCGAAGTGTGATATTTTATTAGCATTTTTATCATTCCAGTATTCATATTTAGGTTAGTCAATAACTTGGCAAAGTCAAACAGGATTACGAACCAAGCATGGTTATAGAAATTAGAAATTCTCCCTTTCACCATGTCGCTTACTCAACTCAACACTCTGATCAAAGTCGAGTCACTTCAAGACTCCAAGGTGTCAGTTGAACTGAATGGAATTTATTAGCGAAGTGTTCGGCTAAAGTGTCGACATCGCACACACCCAGCTCATCCAGAATAATTAGAGTGAATGAACCGTGCGTGTGAGATAACAAAATCCACATCTAGCAAATTAATACTGGGTAAAATAAATTAACATTCGAATGGAAGGGGATGTGGCAATAGCAAATTATCTAAATAAATAAATAAATTTCCATTGAAAAGACAAACCAGACGCTTTATGTGAACGTTTTTCGCACATTTGCAATATTCTGGGATCAGGAACCGAGTCGTGCAAATCAGCATCATAATAAGAAGAATAATGAACCACATGTTCATTTAGTGAATCTCATTTCATTTCTCTCGCTTCTTTCAACACCAGTCAGTTTTATGAATCTTTTCTTTTCCTTTTTCTTCCTCCCCAATAAAATAAAAATAACTCAGACAGAAAATAAAATAAAATACGAGTAATAAAACCAGACAAGTTAAATAAACCTTATTTACATACACCTACGTATGAATTTACACAACAATTTTTCAAATGTACATAACAAAACAAAATATGATTGTTAGTTTTAAGTATTGTTACCTACTTGCTCATTGTTGAAGATGGTATTTGCTAAATGAGGATACCGAGTAACTCGTGAATGAACTGTATTTTTTTAGCCGATGTGGTCGTTCTTGCATAATACATAAATATTGTAATAAAATTTAAATGTATAATACACAAATTTTTGTGTTTAGAATTTTATAGCGCTTTTAAACCTTGCTTCAAAAATGCTTCCTTGTGCTTAAATAATTCATGAAAATTAACAATGTGATTTATAAAAAAAAGTAATTGGAAAGTGATCTACTCTGGTAAATTTTCCTCGAATTTTATTAGGGCGAAACGTTTTTCCCCATTCAGTCATCATGTTTCTCCTAACTGTCAGTCAAATGAGAAAAATTCAACGGAAATTTTTTATTATTTACATTTTCTTTGGGTTTGGTTTTTTTGTACGATACTGAGAAGTCAACGCTTTTAATTTTATTACATAAATGTGCGATGCAATAATTTGTAATATGGCCACAGAGGCATAATTCCTTTGCATATTTTTGATGAATTGTTTATCTGTCTTGTGCAAATTTTTAATTTGAAATTTTTACAGTCAGGCACGAAATCGCTCACGATTGTGACCATTGGTCAAATCAATAAAAAGTAACGTTTCGATAATTCCATTCTTCAAATCTTCCTTGTAGTAAGACCCCTCAAAATATCCACATTCTTCTTACACTTGCATTGTTTGTTTTTGCACACATCATACTCATAATCTCGCACATTTCGTTTCTTGTCGTGGCAAATTGATTGAAAAAAGACTCATGCATCTCATGAGCTTCATTATTGCTTGCTATAAGTAACAATGAGACGTGAAGGTGGTGGTGGTAAAATAACGAATTCGTGAGTTTTTTCAGATGAACTTGATAAGACCATTTCCCAGTTTCTTGTTTTGAATCGTTTTTTCCCTTCATATTATTATTTACGTAAAGGTATTTTTATTCTTCTAAACTCTTCTGCTCTGATTACGCAAAACACTCTGTTGCTTTGTTAAAGGTGTGCTTATGAATATTTAGTGCATTGCATCGTAATTCGTAATAATAATATAATGATATTTAAGTGAGGCAACACATGTGTGCAGCTGAAGCTTTTTTGTTCTGTTCTTGGTAAAAAACCTGAAATTATCAGAAAAGATGAGCATGATGATATTAATATTCAAGGATCAATATTGTAAGCTTCGAAATAAGTGATGAAATGAATATAGTTATTATTTATCATTACATATTTCAGCAGATGAAATAACGCTCGTTTTTGCGAAATGAAACACTCCCGAAAATGCATAAATTTGCAGATGATTTCAGATTTTTCTAGTTTTTCTTAAACGCGTTTACTGACAAGAGGACGTCAAAAAATTCTTTTGGCCAACTCGGGTTTTCTTGGATAAACTCGTTTTTTAGGAAAATATTTGTATTTATTACCTATGCAGATTATTGCAGGCTAACACGAAGATTAATCGGAGGACCACGCTCTTCAAATAAAATAACGGAAAAATAATCGTAATCGTGATAAATTGGAACAAACTTGCATAAATATTGTTTTTACTATTTATTTTCATTTTGATTTCATAACGGGATCGATTAAAAAAATCTACCTAATAAAATAAAAACCTGAATGTTGAACTCTGAACTCAATGCTGAAACTGACTGACAAAGTGTCTAGAATGTGCTAAATTTTGAAAATTAAAAATAATACGGTTTAAGATAATCATATAGTTTTACTTTACGTATGAGTTAATATTTTTAAATGCTTAATTAGAAAAATACTATTGGCCGAAAGGGATTTTTTGAGCTATGAAATTTATTATAACATAACATGCTACTATTAATAATAATTTTTGCATGCAGGATTAATTTCTCACCTCAGGTGAGTAAATCTCACGGGACTTTTTCACAAACAAGATTTTTTTCTCTCTCTAGAAAACAAGAGGCATGAAAAATTGCCTAGTGTAAAATTTTATAGTGCGAATTAAATTAAGTGCAACTTTGTTACTCGCTATATAAATATGAACTCATCAAATGCACTATTTTGTGCTGCAATGTGATGATATGCTATTTCAACACAGTTTTGGCAAATTGGCAATTTTACCGTGAAATGGTTTGCTCTTCTTCGTAGGTAGTCATGATTCATGAATATTAGAAAAGAATTTTTTCTCTTTATACATTTCATCAAAGATGAGCAAAATGATGAAATGGCGAGTCACTGTAAGTAGAAAAAAATGAGATTTTTATGCTACTTATTAAACAATGGAGCAGAAGAAGGCGAAGTTTCACCCAAGTGATCTTGATGAACAACCGTAAGTCGAGTCAAACAGTGTACATATGTCTTGTGTGCGAATATCTTTTCAGCATAATTGAAATTGGTTCAGCGTTTTAGACTAAAAAGGAGAAAAAAATGCTGAAAGTAAACTTGAAAGCATTTTTTGTCATTTTCTGCTACATATTTCATTCAGTTTGAAACAGCCTTTGGCTGTTCAAAAGTAAAGGCAGGGTGAAGCTTTGTCCTAAAAAACTGAACTTCCTGAAAAATAGGCACAAGTTTTTCTCACTTAAAATACCTAATATCACATCAGCGTCATTCAGACAATTTGCAAAAATCGCTGACCGTATAAAAAAGAAAATTGACTTTTCATGAAGTTATTTTTAACGTTTTCTTCTGGTTTCAAAGAAAAATCTGATCGTTTAATTGTGTGCGAGTGACTTTTGCCATTTGCAATTTTTAGACATAGGAGGACCTAGTCACTTGAAGATCTCAGATTCGCATGACTCATGCAAAAATAAAATCATTGAACTTTTTTCAACTCAGCTTCACTCGGTTTGGGTTATTTATTGGCTGTTTGTAGCAAGCAAGAGAAAAGAGTGAAAATTAGATCAGTTCCGACACGGCAATGTCATTTGGAAGAGACCACGAAGGAGAAAAAAGCAAATTTGTTTGAAAAGTCAGTCAGGAGACTTGACATGATGGATTTATATTTCCAATGATTAAATTAATCATCCACAATATTAGTCGTGACACACGACATCCGCAATAAATCCCACGACGGCTCCACTCTAAAACAGTTTTGTCCTAATGTCTTTGACACGAGCAATTTTGCATTGACTGCATTGCAGTCAAGTTTTAAAAATCGAATTAAAATACGGATCAGTCTAGTCTGGTTTTAGCTGAAAATCTAAGATGGCACCAAATTGATAACATCATTTTTATAGATAATCCCAGTTGTGTCCCAGTCGAATCCGGATCACTTTCAAAGGACACGTGTATTATTGATACGTGCTTTCAAATCTTTCTTCATAACAAATGAAAATTGAAAATTGCAGACCATTCACGGTTGGATTGTTGCGAGGTCGTAGATTGAAAAGGCGGAGGTTAAACTGCCTCATTATTTATTCAGCGTTAACAATGAAAGTTTACAGATTCCTTTCACGAAATATAGATGAGATTATGACCCGGTTCATGATGCGAATTACTGAAAGACAGCAATACAATATCACACGAGCGAAACAATTGCTCATTCAAGATTGTCTATTTATAGCTCCATTAGCATTTCCCATAACTCAACTCTTCAAGTGAAATTATCAATTTGAAAGTCTCGTCGAAGATGATGATACTGCAGTTACTAAAATCAATGGAGGAGTGAAGCAGTTCACCATCCTATGGAGAATCCATTTTTCATGAGCTGTTCAATTCAAGCTCGGCTTTCAAAGGCACGACACGATTGTTTCAAAATGTACTTTGGTTATTCAATGATTTCTCTATTGGCTCGAATGTCGTCGTGTTGCAGGTTCTTACTTTGTTACTACTTAAGTTGACATTTTAGCATCTTGATGTACTCATTTTTGTTTAAGTCTTGTTAACCGGACAGCTAAGTGCTAAGTGGTTGGCAGTCTTGTCAAGAGGGTTTTGAAATTACAGTTTCATTTAAATACACTTCGAAATTATATTAAAGTGTTACATTAATATTGCATTATTCATTGATGCCCTTCAAAAAAAATTGTACATCTCTAGAAGAAATGGAACACCACACCGGAAAGGCAATTAAAGGTCTACGTCCGAGTCTAATTATCTATTCGCAGTTAACATTAGCACTTTTCAAGGAAAAGGGGACAGCCTATAATTTTCGCCTGAATATTTATTTCTCAAAGTGACGTGAGCAGCAACTTATTATGCTATGTGTTACATACAGATTTTAATATTTTTCTTTGTGCAGTGCAATAAAAAAATTCTCGTAAAGTCGTAACAAACAATATGTCAAAGTCAGGTCATCCTGCTGCAGTAATATTTATTACAAACGGAAAAGCGAGACTCGTTTGTGTGTGAGTAATAACAATGTGAGAACAGCAATATAATACAAAACAAGTGAAAAGAGTAAACTAATTTGAAATGACGATTTGTCACTTCTGTTTGCTTCACATATGTAACATACATAAACCTGGAATTCCTCTTTAAGTACTTTTCCCAGTTAACATTTAGTTTTGTGCTGTTACTTACAACTCGCGAGATATGGAAAACAGAAACAGAGACAGAGCAACCGTAACGGTAATTAATATAAAAATAAAAACCGAGGATGGTTAATTACTCTCATTTCTTTCACTGCTTCGTTATGCCTTTAATTTGTCAAATCTTTAATTAGACATAAGAGTCATAGAGAAATAGTAAAAATATTTTACCCGTTTAACCCGAAGATAAGAATGAGCAAATTACTGCTCCAGGCATTTCATTTAGAATCTTGTCTTTTTTATTCTCATTTCTTGTTGAGTCATTCATTTCATTGCACATTGCATTGCATAATTTAGTGATCAACAATCATTTTGATCAAATCAAAAGGTTGGAAATGAATGCGAAGGAGTCATCGTCCTTCCTCCTGTGAGTGTGCACATTCAAAACAACGATAATTACACAGGTCGTTCATTTCATAGTCGAAAGCTACTAAAATACCTTTTGAAATATTAAGTGGTGATATGAAATGATGATAATGATAAATACGATACTATTTCACATCACATGAGAGACGGACACATACGTTATATTACGTTACATTACATAACTATACATAACGTTACAAAAAGCCCATTTTTCTACTTTATTCCAGTCCAGTCTCTTTCGACTCGACTTCCACTATTTTATTTCAGTAACAACACAACAAAAAGCTGAAAAGAGTATCAGTTTTAGTAGCAGGAACGTTCTTTTATTTTTATTTCGCTGGGAGCAAAATCCCAACACATCAAGTCAACATGACATGAGACGCAACTTTCCTGAGAGGTTTTTCTGTAGCTTATGGCATACCTGTGCATTAATACACGAGCAGTTACTTAAGAATTACAATTCCCTCTCTGGTACGTAACACGGCTCATATTTACATTGGCAAGGTCTTTTTCCACAGTTGAATGCACTTTGGAAGAAACGCACACGAATAATCCACAAAAAGTTGAAAAAATCATTCTGAAACAACTGAAGCCACACTTGGTGAAATCAGTCAGTTATTCCCATTTGACATTTCAAACTGATGATACCAACAACTACCGTTTGTGGCTTACAATTACATACACGAAATTAAAAATGCGTGGGCATTAAGAATTTTTTGTTGGTGAAAAAGTAGTTATCATATTTATGGGGATTTTGCCTGTCTCTTTTTATTACCGCTGTGATAATTATTACAAGACAGTTAAAGTTTTGCCGGGCTTAACTTTAACTTAAGCAAGAGTTTTAAGCATGTGGTTGCGTCTGTCTCTTTCTTAAGCTCAAGCTCTGTTAAGTTGGTTTCAGTGAGTATCATTAACATTTCTAAATCTAAGTAATACAATATTTTGTCAAACTGAAACCCACAAACGAACCACAATCCACTGCTACTATTATATTATAGTACTTAAAAGATTATTATTACCTACTACCTTTCGCAGTTAATTTTTTTCCGAGCATTAATTTTTATGCTTTTTCTGCATAAACTTCTTTTCTTTACCCTGAGGAATTTTACTTTGCCATGTACCACCACCACCATCACGGGAAAATCAAGCTTTGGCTTGATAACATTCGAGGAAGTGAAAAAAGTTGGTAAGCTTGAGAATATGGGTTTTAGTTCTCACGGCAGATGAGACAAACTCAAAGGCTTGCTGTATGATGTGTGGGTAGATTGATAAAAACCGGAACATTTCGTGTCTCTATCATTAAAATTCATAAAGCTGAAAATTCATTTTTTAGCAAAAGTCTTTTGTCTTATATAGTATTTAGAGTTGGATTTTGAATAACCACCGGAACTGCTCTTGTAATGTAAGACGTGATTTCCAACTCCAAAGAAGGTCCACTGAAAACAAAGAACAAAAAACTCAGATTCAGATTGAATTCCATCAGATACGATCGCATCGCTCGGTTTTAAAACGCTTTAAGCTAATATGGTACATAACTCGTATAAATCTTTTTGATTTATTCCCAGCATTTATGTAATTTGCCCATTACACCAAGAATGGCTTCCAAAATCGGTAAAAAAATTTAGCTGGGCAGGATATTACGTACATACTAGCACCAGCATACATAAAATACCAATAACATTTATATCATATCATAGCACTTTCCTTACTATAAACTACTGTTATACGTACAAGCTATAAAAGCCCAAAACTTGAATTGAAATGATGATGAACACGGAAAAGCGGAAATCATCCTTCCGCCCTCACACATTTACGTACGTTATAAACATTTGATTGCAAAAAATGAATGATGATAAAATACAGACAGAACCGAACTGAAATGCTCAAATACTCAATACCTACTTTGGCCATCGTTTTCATTTTATTTCGTCTTCCTTCCTTCCTTCCTTCATTTCCCCATTACCAGCATAATGCACTTCATAATTTATGACTTACGGTTTTTCAAAATTAACTGCCATTTTTAAGCTGAGTTTGGCTACGCCTCCAAATCCAATGCATCCACAAAGAGTAAAGTAAAATGAAATGAATGGTCTGCCGGTTTGTTGTGTTGATTTCTTTAAAAATGGTGTTTTGGCAGACAAGTAGACACACAAAAACAATTGTATTATGGCTGATTGTTATCAGTTCTGTAATAAAAGGAAAGGACGAGTAGAGTATGAGTAATGAAGTCCCATTGTATTGTGTAAGCATCTGGCATGATGGAAGACCAAATATTTAGCCGAGGTGTGAAGACAAAAGATTTGTTCATGTTTTCATTTACTTTTTCACACTTTGCCTCTTGTCTCCATTCTTCATCGTTTTTCATAACGTTATCTACTTATCTATAGAGATTGAATAAGAGTTTTCAAATTTTTCAAACAGATTGAAAACTGACTGGCAGTTGGTTATGTTATAAATGAGGAAATATTTATTGCCTCGATGGACAGACCAGACGGTTAATTGTGGTTTTTAGTTTGCTGGAAACGTCAATTCCAAAGTAGATGATTATAAATTACAGTTTGATTTGAAAATGATGGACGATTTGAGGTTGGTGATGACGGCCAGAATTCCTTGTTGATAAAATTGAATAAATCAATTCATTCCTTACGAGGTCAAAATCGTTTAATTCTTTGTAGATTGTTCCAATTTCAAGTTGAGTCCATTTTTTCTATTCAGTTTTTAAAAGCTGTGTTCAATCGTTGACTGCAGAAGGAATTCAGGACATCTCTCGCCGTGACGAAGATAATTCGAATCAAATAAATAAAACGAACGTTAACTTTCCGCATGTTAACTTTAAATTTTCAATTATTTGTTTTCTCTCAACATAAAGTGGACTAACGATAACAATTCTTTTGCAATTGAAAAATAAAATAATGCCCATTTAAAACATTCACTATAAAAGCTAAAGAGTTTTCTGTCTTCACTCTATTTGAGCTCGAGCTCAAGCTGTTTAATTTATGCAAATTGATTCGCACGTTAAATAGTAAATCATGTCATCATAACGGTGATTTCTTCCTGCACGAAAAAATAATCCGTCTTTTTTTCACGCAACGCAACGCAAATTTGCCAACTTACTTAACCTAGCAGATGTCTTAATAAAATACAAAGTCTCCCGTCAATTTCGCTCGAGTTGAGTTCACTAAGCAAAATAGGTTTATTGCGGCTTTTCTAAACCATCATCGAAGAAAGAAAAATTGCAAATAAAACAAAGTCACAGTCATGAATCATGAAGCGGAACTGATTCTTGAACGCCAAGCCTTTTTCAAATAAGACAACAACTTACAACAAATAAATAAAATTTAAATCATTACCATCTCGTCTCGTCATGTCATCCTCTTAAATAACTTTATTTTAACTTAATCGTATTATAGCGAAACTGCTTTCATGTGGCAATAAAAATATTCCACCAATTCAATTGTTTCCCCACGTTCACGTAGATTCAGATGGCTCAGAAAATATTTTAATGTGAATGTGACAGTCGTGTCAATGTTCAAGTAGACATTTACAATTCAGCGTGCCGAATTTTCTTTTACATTAAAAACAGTCAGAGTTAACTGTAAGAAGACGCCAAAAATGATCTTAACCATCGCATTGTATTTAGTATTTCATTAGTCATGCGCAAACAAAAGTCAAGTGCAAATTGAAGTAGCTTGTAAACTAGTAAGGTAAGAAGTTGCCTCTTCTCTTCAGTTCAGACTCTGTCTGTCGGAGGCATTCAAGTTGCCTATTTAAACAGTTATTTATTCTATGAATGAACACTCTACTATTTCCTTGTTCAAATTGTAAATCATAAACCCACGTTAATCCATCATCGAACGCCTCTGCCGAAAAGTCTTCAACATCATAAAATTATTGTCACGCCTGAGACGCCAGAAAATAAATACGGAAACTTTAATCCAGGAAGTAGATTTTTTATGAAATGAATTTACCAACAAGTCTTCTATGATATCATAACCGTCATCATTTTTGCCGTTGTTATTTACTGTCGTTATTGTGAACACTCAATATAAAATGAACAATCAATAAATGACGGCATTGTCTTTTTAAAGATTTCATAGCATAGGACCAATACCCACGCGTTAAAGCTATAAAACCTCTATCGACTTTAATTACTTTCTTATTCTTCGCTGCAGCCATCAAAATCAGAAGAATCACAAAGTCAATGTCAATGTTGCGCTCCATCTCCATCATCGCGTCTTCGTCGTCATCCAATTGTTTGTCAAGTCAAGCTCAAGCAAGTAAAGATGCAAACTGCAAATCTCAGTTTAAAATTGTGATGTGATGCGATGACTTGAGGCGACGATGAGAATGACTGAATGACTCTGCTATAGTATGTAAATGTAAAAATTTGTCGTGGTGGATTATTTCAGGTTAACTGATCATATCTCTCTTACTATTAGCTTATCCTTCTTAACGAATCTCACCTGGCTTCGGCTTACTGTCACAAAATACCTATGTATGTACCTTAGCAAGAAAATTGACATCCTCATATTAAAATGGATGATTGGAGTGAAATCGACTTGAGTACAGATATATTGAGTTGATTGATTGAAGATACCTTTTGTTTCTTTTTTGCTTGCTCGGTAATTTTCGGAAGTTTCATTTTACTTTACAATGATATCCTGATCAGATTGGTGTAGGTAGGTCAGTGTCAATAAGTAAAAAATATTTTGTTTCCTGTGAGAATAACTAATTGCTCATATTATTTATAGCTAGCAAACAAAAGTAGAGATGTACATTAAAATATATGAAAGGTGCGGAAGGGAAATTTGCAGATGGCAAACAGTGATATTTTGAGCCGTTTCTTTTTTATTTGTTATTGTAGTGTTCTTGGTTGGTTGTAAGAGTTTGTTTTAAATACATTAGAACTAGTAGTACATAGCTGCAGGCAAAACATTCATTTTTGGTGCCATTTTATTTTATTTTAGCACACGCGCTAGAGAATACTAAAAGTTTATAACTTTCATAATTGCGGCAATCAAGCCTAATGATGTCAACGGAAAAGGTGTAAACAATTAAGCGGAATGATACATTATAACTAAAGTAGTGCGAGTGCGACACGATGTGAAAAGGCGAGGGTGAAACCGAGACACTTTTACAATCAAAAAGTGCTAAAATAAAAGTGTACGGAAGTACCAAAAGATGAAATGTAGAAAAGTAAGGCAAAACGAAACAAAAGCAAATAAAATGAATGTTAATGATGGAAATGAACTTTGGGAATCTGGGCTAAACTTAAAGTATTCCCTAAACCCATTTTTTGAGTGAAACTGTAACAAACCAAATTACTAACTGAACCTGTCATTAAATTGTGGTTCTTGTTGAAAAAATCTGTGTTAAGTATTATTGGTCCAGGCACTCTGAAACATTTTTCATTTTCATATTCGTGCCTAGTCCTTAGGGTAGATTAATGCGTCACAGTCATTAACAAGCATGTCTTAAATAGTAACAAGGAAGACAAAATTTATCCGTATTGTGCAAGTCACAGCAACATTCGACTCCAACATCTGGAACAATGTGCTACATTTTCACTCCCTAATTACGGGTTTCTTCTCTATAGACGTCCATACCTACACAAGATAAGGCATATAATGTATAACGAGTGAATTATAGTTTATATAATCCTAAAATGGCAGCAGCGGCAGAAATCCAGTAATTATTTTATTGCAACTCAAACTCGAAGCTGAGTGGAAAGCCTAAGCATGATCATGTACTATAAACTGTAACTGTAACCTACGGATAACAAAATGCGCCTAATTTCTCACAACCCAACAGAAACTCGCGTTTTGTTCGCGTTCTATGACTAATGCATTCCTATGGCCTTAATGACGTTGACAAACACAAAGTTATCATCAAAGGACTCTCCAACAGAGAACAGAATTTATATCGTGAATATTGTTATAATCTTTAGGTGTTTTGTAGTTACTCAGTCGCACGGAAGTTCCGTCTCATCCTCGTCAGCCTCATCAAAGCAATTATTCTTGTTGACATTTTAACAAAATACTCATTTACGTACAGACATGGGTGGCGAATTCATCTTTTCACACTACTCATTATTTTTCGTCTTCCTCCAGACGAAATGAATGAAAAGAATCTAATGAATTTCCATTCGAACTTGGAACAAGTTTCCCTCTAGTTAATCTGTTCCCCTATTCATTTGATTGTGTGCTGCATTCCTACAACTACAGAGTTATTAAATGATTTCATTTTATTCTATTCACTTAAGGAACTAAACTTGTAACCAAATAATTAATTTCTCTCCACATGCTTCGAACGAAGGATTATATTGTATTGTGGTGTGGTCTAGTTTGGAATCGAAGTTGCTTTTAGTATTCCAAAGAGCATTCCATAAGGCATAAGTGGACGGGTTTTGCGGAAATGAAACAAATTAAGCTCAGCATTCCACGGTCACACCAAAGTTGTTCCAGAGAATGTTCGCTTTCTCGAGCGTAGCGTAACACAAATATTTCTTACCTCTTGTTACTACTACACTTAACCAGTTTCAACCGTTTCATTTCATTGCTACTTTGGTGGCTGACACTTAAAATAATATTTAATATATGTATTATGTCAAAACTTTACAGTTTATATGAAGCTTTACTGCAGTACCAGTCCATAGGACCGGAAATCAAAAACTAAAAAAGATTGTCCAGCAGGTCGTTTTACTTGGCTACTAGACCACTGGACCGCGTTTCCAGGCTTAAGTATAATATAGTTACCCAAACTGCTTCCAGAAATCGTGTTAAAAATAAATTTTGAATGAATGGTCGTGTGTGGTCGTATTGCCTCAATCTCTGGTTCTTGTTACTTCACATCACCTCCACGTCCACCTCACATAACAACCCCATAAAAAAGGTATCAACTCCAATAAAAACGGAATAAGCAAACAAATAAAAAGTAAATCCGATTCAAAGACCGAACTCAAATTTTGTATGGTTTTTTCTTACGAACTTTTCCTTCCTTGGTTCTTAGTATTATATTATAGTAAATTGTAATAAAAGCAACAACTACATACAACAATACTATTACAAACAACATAAACCCGGAACAAAAAAACGAGAAATTTTCAACCAATAATCCAATTCCACTTCCAAGAGCGAAAAGCAATGGAAGGAAGCAATGCCATTTCATTTCACCCAAAAGAAAGTAGTTATTTCTTTTTAGTAGAAAAAGAAAGTTAGGTAAGGTTTCGTAAGGCAAAACGCAACACAATAATAATAGATACGTTCATTTCATTCTTTCACTTCATCCTTTTACTATTTATTTTATCTCCGTAATAAATAATGTCGTGAGCCTCTCTATCTACGTAATGTAGTTGTATGTATGTTATGTATTTTATTTATATCTTTTAAAAAGCACACACTTTTACTTTACAACGGGGAAATGGAAAATCGATTATTTTTATTATGTGTCTGAGAGTTGAGTTTGAGGACGCAAAACTCTAAGAGTGGTAATGGTAAAGTATTAAATTGGTACTTGTCTAAATCTAACTAAACGTATTTATAATATGTGTACATACACAGTCGCTAAACTAGTCAAAATCTAGAAGGAAAAAAATATTCTAGTGTTGTAACTGTAACTGTAACGTAAACGTAACGTAACAAGCGCTCGAGTGAAGTAAGCAAACGATTGAAATGTTTTTCAATGGGAGCTATTGAAAATGGTTACGGGAGCGTAAATCTAAATACATACGTATTACATACATACAAGCGAAGGGTGGAGGACGGAGGTGAACGGATATTTAAGAGAGTGAGTGAGCGAGTCTGAAATGAATATAAAGCATTTTGTTCCGCTTTTTTCGTTGTTCTCCATTCTCTGCTTTCTCGCTCTGCTTTTCATTTGGGGAAAGTAAAATCGGAGAAATTTCCATTTCTATTACTTTCCCTTCACGACGACTGCCACTGTTGCTCTGTTCCTGATGTTCCATTTTTGTTTTGGGCGATACCACCAACAGGAGAAAGCGACTTTTCTTATTCTTAGCTAGACGACATTTGGGCTGGCTGTGGCTGTCGCTATGTTTGTCGACATTGAGGAAAAGTTTCTCTTTTTGGAAACTCCCTTCCCTTTGTTTTAATACAAAAATGGTCACACTAGGTTTTGCATATCTCCCCGAAGTGGGTTTCCCAATAAGGTTTCCGTCTACAAATTCCTTTTTCGACAAGACTGACTTGAGTAAAGCAGTTGGTCCGCTACTAGTGGGATTTCCCCATTTTCCTGGGAATGAATATGAATAAGAGAACATGAGAAATGGTAGGTTATTTACAAGGCGGCGGCAGCGGTAGTCTAGAAAATAACCTTGTGGCAATAATACGTTACGTTAGGTATTACATGTGTAAAGCTGGAAAAATAGAGCGACAAGAACATTATAATAATATTGTAGATGTACACTGAAGCACAGCTTTCTCTGTTTTCTCTCTCTTTCCTCTAATTCACAACAAAGAAAAGTAGAGATCGAGCTAAATCTAAATAGCGCGAATCTCTACTTTATTTACTAGAAAAGCTGCAAGTTATTATTATTACTTAAGGGAAAGTAAACTTTTCATCAATTTTACTCGCAACTTTCCCTCGTCTGCCTTTCTCTTGGTCGTGGTCTGATCTGATCTCATAGCATAAAGTAAGTTAAGCTTAGCATGTTCAAATGTTCTCCATTTCAGTACGGGAATGGAGTTGAGGTTGAGGTTGAGTCTCGGGCTTCCAGAGAAAACAAAGTGCAGACGCAATCACAATATTATTTGTAATCAACACCAACTTAACAGGGAGCGTTCAATCCATTTGTAGAGCGTGAGCGTGAGTTTCCACAATTTCTCCTGAACGAGTAAAACGTTTTCTTTCCTTCACTGTACTAATAGTAAGTAGCATTGGTTCCTTGGTTTGGTTGGATTACTCTCTCTTAAACAAGACTGCTTTCACCAAACCCAGCCCAAGATCTTTTGCTTATTTTTGGGAGAAAACATTCCAATTCCAAACTTTCTTTTCGTCCAGTTTCAAGTAAAACGGTGAGCTTTTAAATGCCTCCAGTTGTTAGTCGTTAGCCCGGAGAAAGGCCCAAAGTGGGAAAGGAACCAATAATATTGTGCTTTCATTCCTTACTCAAATGTCAGTCTTCTAAATATGTGGAGGTATGGAAAACGAATAAACATGAATACTGCTGATAAATTCCTGCGTGTTGGTCGCTGGTGTTTTTCGCAAGGGGTGCGTGACTTATGGCAATATTTTAAAACATGCAAGTTTCTACATTGTATGTACCTATACTGTACTTTGCTTTCTGACACTATTTAGAATACGTAGGTATGTAGCAAAAACCAAAAGTAACAGAGCAACGGAATTTTTTATGTTATTTTATGGCGTTTAATGCTTTCAGAAGCTCTTGTTTGAACATTAAAGGTATGTGTGTAGCTATTTACCTGTGTTATATTGTTTGTGTGTAATGGATTGTAAAACTTATATTGGCACTGGTAAAATGCTAAATAGTCCGGCTGCCCGACCCTCCCCGGAGAATTTTTTGAGGCAAGAAACCTTGTGAAAGCTGTAAAAACGTTGTTTTTGACATTTAAATTATTAACAGAGGACAAAATATGTATATGCATTTTATATTCATTTTGGTGCATTTTGTTATTTTAAAAGGGCATTTTCTTAATAACAGCAATCACGAAAAAGGTGACGCAAAAGCACCTGCAGTGGCAAGAGAGCTGGAGGGAGACGCATGTCCTTGTGCACACACGACACCCAAAACTTGGAGTTGTTTCATTTCAAACGTCTAGAAAATTCTATTCCCTAAACACATAAGCATAAATAAGAGAGTAAATAAATTTTATGTAGTTTCATTGTTTACTTAAAACAAGTTAAAAAATACTTTCAGTAAAACATTTCAGTCAGTGGGTGAAAAATGTAAATTATGCTGACTCTGCAAAAAATAGTTTTTTAAAAACCGTCACGAAACGAGTGACGACAATCGCTCGCCTTTGTACGTACGAGAAGAGGGGGTTTCTTTTGCTGTGGATGTGAAACATTCCTTCGTTCATTCAAAGGAATTATTGACATAAATGACATTGCAGAGTTTCAAATTGCCTTGCCTATAAAGCATGTATAAATATCTACGTACACGTCCATTTTATCTTTGGCATTTCATTTTTAACCATTCCTGTGCAAAGTGCAAACAAAACTGGCAAAGAAAAGTAAACTGGAGTCTCTTGACTCTCCAAAGTCAATAGATACTCAAATTCTCAAAGTGGTAATCGTAAGGGTTCCTGGGAATGGATCGCAATACAATCGAATGGACATTACATAAATATGAATGAAGTGTTGACGATGAGAAACCTGCTGTTCTCAAGTTTCCATTTCATATTTGCATGAATTTCTTAATCATTATATAAAATGAAATGGCACAGAATTTTAAACATTAGCTTAGCTTCACGCTTCAGCCTTCTCCTCGGTATTTTTCCTCCCCTTCGGCGATACTAAACCTAAAAAAATTTCAAGTGGTGACAAAAAAAGTTTGTCTTTAAAAAAGATTTCTTGAGTATGTAGGCTGGTTAGTTGGTAGGGAGGGATGGAATCTTTCACATTCAGTTTTTACGACTGTCATAATCGTATAATTTGCTGCAGAATAGGAAGCCGTTAAAATTGCAAATGAAAGCGAGAAGCCTTTTTATACAAACGCCTTTTGCATTTTCCCTCATTCAAGATTGAAAGCTGAAGAAACTGAAGCTGAGCAATCTACATTCATGTCGAGCCATTAGCACGAGGTAAAAAAAACTTAGGTTTTAACTTAATATTCTTTTTAAGCTTAAAAAGTCCAAATTGTTAAAGTCTAGTGCAGTGCAAGCAAAGCAACTGCCAGCCAGACGCTGGTAAAAATTGATACTGGGGAAAGGAAGGATGAAGATTGAAAAAATTGAAAAAAGAGAGGAAAAACTTTCATCTGATTAAAATGAGAATCGTTTAGGGAAGGGACGTGAAAAAGTTCGTTAGGCTGAACCTTCCCCACCTCCACATCCACCTCCACCTCCAACTCGAAGCAGGTTGTTAGCATAATATAGTGTGGTTGGGCTTGAGATTTGAGTAGAGAACCTCATTTTTATTATAGTCTTTTGCTTTTAGTCAGAGAGGAATCCACTTGAAAATTTTTATCCGGTTAGGTTACGTTGTTACGACCTTACGCACTCCGCCTCTCCTCCACTACTATGATCAACCTAATATAGTATAATGTAGCTCGCACGCTCCACTTCACTTTCTGTCGTGCTAATGAACTGCACAGTAACACGGCATCGTATTAAAAAACCTTTTTCCCTAAAAAATGATGACTTGACTTGGCCCAGGAAAAAACCACAAAATTCTACTATTTAAACAGGGTTACAACTGTATCCTGTTCTCTCTGTATCTGTATCAATGTTCAATTCAAAATGGAAAGGAGGACAGAGACACAATCACAGTCGCAAGCCTGATCATCAGCGAATCTCTGAAAAAGAGAAAAAGCACTGTTTAAAGGGTTTTAAGTGCTTTTCTCCATTAAACATCCACATCCACCGTACAATCGCATTGTAGCAGACAGACACACAACATTCCTATTTCCTTTGCAATTGCAAGCCATTAGTCTTGATTAGGTCCATTAGCGAAAGGTGTTTAGAGCAGAGGGATCTTAGTCTAAGGAGAAAAATAACATGAGGAAGTGAACAAGTCTCTAGTACTTAGTCTTTGGTTTTCGAGACTTTTCACAATTTTCCTTTTGGTCCTTTCTGTTTCTCCTTGCTTACTGCATCATTGGCAATTGACAACGACAGATGAGATGGGACTTCTCGTTATAGCGTGGTGTAGTTGTGGTTTGTTTCTTTGGCACAAGACAAGATGAGATTTTTGTCCATTTTTGGGGTTAAAATGGCAAAATATAAAAGTTCATCAGCATCACTGTAACGATCCTTCTTGTGGCTTTTCAGTCGCATCAAGATCAAACTGGCGTTCTAATGAACGTAGGCACAAGGCACAGTCATTGCGCACGTAGATACATAATGACTGATGAATCCATTAGCACTCTCATTAAAACCGTGCGACAGAGATCATGATTATTGTAGAGTTGTTGTATTTGTGTAGTCTAATAATCATAAAATGAGTCACGAGTCATGAGTTTATACGACAGATATCTACTGAAAACGGGACCTTCTTTAAAAATATTTTCTTTTTCAGAGCGAAAAGAAAATTTGCGGAATTTAATGGAAAAGATCATTAAAGCACTTTATGTACATAAATAACGGATTTATTTGACCTGCAATAATCCATTATAATACAATCATAATCTGACCAGGGTATTCCATTAAATAATCATTGGCAATGAGAATGCAATTATAATAATAAAAAACGGTTATTTGTCAAATGTCATCTCTAAAAAAATGTCAGGTTTAGAAAGGTACTTGACACTATCTGCGTTTTTTAACAATCTGAGATAAAATATTTTATGCAATGCAAAAAAGAAATGTCATCTCAATCAGAACGAGAACCGGTAAAATGGATTTATATTTTGAAAAACGATGACAGATTAAGTTCAGATTATTACAGGACACTTTTAAAGAGATTTGTATTCGTGTCCCATTACAATAATACAATTTACCGTAGTTTACCAATATCTAATTATCATTATGTGACTCGCCCGATTTGATTTGTAGTTCGTTCGTGTGGGTGTGGGCCAAACATTTTTAAAAGCTAAATCCAAAATCTTTTTAATACATACATGATTCCATTGTACTCTGAATCAAGGAAGTTGGGAAAAAATAAGCGTAGGTTAATGCAATTGCAAATAATGCAGACATTTTAAAACTTTTTTTTACTTACAATAGGGAAAGTCATCTTCTGTATGTGTATGTATGTACTTGGCAGTTTTCTGCTAAAGTGCATTGTACTAATTTGCATATTATAATTATAATATGAATAAGGATTTTCACATGACATGACATGTGCAAATGACATTTTGACATTCACTCATGATTTTGTAAGCTAAACGTGAAATTTTCTTTGTTTATTCTTTCAGATTGTGACATCCCTGCTAAAGGGTGGAATGCTCGCTGCAGAATCTCCGGAAATGCAGAGTTCAATTTTTGAATGGAGGAAGTGATTTAAAAAAGTGAAACTTACTGAAATGAAGACGTTTATAGTATGTAGTAGTTTTTACAATACAATTTTCTCGTAGTTTTTCCTCGTGTTTTTCAACTTTACATATATGCATCAGCTAAATGTAACTTGGAAGGCACGATTTTTTCTCACAAAGATCTGCCAAGAGGAGGAAGCGCATTTTAGAAAAACGCATTTGAATTTCGAAAATTCAGACTCCGACCCAGCAGAATGGCAGATCTCATGATACCGTCGTCACCATCGTCGTCTCAGACGGCGACACCCACATCCACAGGGACTACTGTGGATGCACCAAGTGTGACACCAGCACCAACATGTGAGCAGTTATTACTGCAATCCTCAGGAGGAACCCCATCATCTCCATCAGCAAACGGAACAATAAAAATTCCACATCCGCACAAGAATTTGAACAATGGGCAGCAAATGAGTTGCACAGGGGATGACAGCGTTCTCGACAGTAACAGTAGTCATAAAAATAATTACAGTAATAGTAATATGAACCTGAGTAAGTCGACGACCACGGCGACATCATCGCCAGGTGTTGTGTTACAGCACAATCGAAATCACAGTCATCCTCTGATATTTTCAACTTGTGCCAATAATAACAATAATAAAAACGTCGACTCAACATCTCACTCGTCAGTAACGCCAGAAATGGCAATGGCCAATAATAGCATGAAGATCATAGCCGCTGCAACTACTGCAGCCCTTCCGTCTTCCTTAAATCCTTCATCGTCATCCCCATCATCAACAGCAGCGGCGATGTCCACGTCCACAGTCACAATGGACGTGCTGAACCTCGACTTTGTGAACGGGAACTCTTCCTATTGTCATAATAACAACAATACTAGTCCATTGTCATGCTGGCCAAAGAAAAGCCCAAGTCAAGTGGAGCACCAGCAAACTGAGGACCACTCCCTTCACAGTCTTAATAATCATAGTAATCACGCAGTAGTCAGTTGCTCGCCAGGAGGAGATTCGAATTCCAACAATGTTGCAAAAGTTCCTGGAGAGATTCCCGAGTCCGTGATGAAATACCTCCTCACCAAAACTGACTCCGTTGACTCGACGAAATCGACGCACTCGTCCGCAAACTCTTCATCGACGAGTTCGCCTGGTGGTCAAGTCGTGTCCACGAATTCCTCCACGGAGCATTACCCCCTTAATAATAATAACAAAAGACTCCAAGAGTTTCTCGTGGACCTCGACGCTCTGCAGTCGACCACGGAGATCGCGAAAGTGCTCGAGAACTTCAACGCAATTCTCGAGCGAATCGAGCAGGAGGATGACAAAGAAGCTTTGGAGGGATTGGAGGCCCTGACTACGCCGCTGAGCCCCACCGTTTTACAGTGCCCCACGGCCACAGTGAGTTCCACGAGTAGGATAAAAAACTCGGTGGAGACTTTGGCCGAACTGTTGCTGAGCGGTTGTGGGGACGAGGAGGATGAGGATTTGCTAATTATAATTGACGAGAATGACAGCGAGTCGCTGCAAGCGGGGGCGCCTTACCTTAACAAGAGTGCGGAAATTGGAGTGCTAATTGAAACACTTGAGAATTCGAATGGAGAAATGAATCTGGAGGAGGATGACGAGCTGGACGATGTCTCGTCTTTAGTGGAGATTGAGGGTGACCTTGACCAAGAGGAGGGTTACGAGAGTGACCGACCAATCGTTCGAGCTTCCATGCGCAAACTGAGGCCTGTCAAGCTGCTCCCGATGCCTTCTTCATCTTCATCATCTCATTTTAATAATAATAATCACCATTTAAATTTATCTTCTAATGCAAATCATGGGAATCATAATCATGCATTCACCACGCCGCCTCCTACTCCAGTCACTCCCCGCGCAAATTCCCCCGTCGACGCCAGTTCCCTTCTTAGTTCCCCAATCGCCAATAAAATTATTGTGACAAGTTTAATGAATAACTTAAACTCAGACTCGAACAATCAACGAGTGTCCACCTCCCAATCCGATCATAATCATAATCATAACGTTGTAGCCGCCTCCTGTTCAACGTCCTCATCTTCAGTTCTTGTGCCAACTTTGGAGGCTTTGCATGTCAGCAGTGGAAGTGGTCAGAGCCGGAGTCACAGCCGAAACCAGTCAAACAGTTCACAAATTATTCAGTTCCATCAGAATCCCGCAGTGACTATTGCGACTAATCCGGGATTTCCGGAAGTTAGTATTAGTAATAACGGAAACAATGGCCCTGCTTCAACCACAGCAGCGTCATCATCGGCAGGCACGAGCAATGGTAATAACAATACCAGTTCCAATAACATCGCAGGAACTTCCAGTAGTTCGACGTAAGTCATTTAAAATTTATTTTTATGCGAAAAAAACTAGTTTAATCCAGCAGCGCACCAATTTCCTTTCTTTAGCATCAGGACTATTTTATAATCAATAATTGAGTAAATTATTGAATCGTCTTTTATTATCAGGAAAGGCAGTGCCATTCCAAGTGATAAAGAATCCAATTGTATGTGTTTAGTTTGGTTGTTTGCCTGCATGTTTTTGTACTTTTCACAAGTAGACTAATCGTAAGAAGTTGCTTTTATTATTATTATCATTACCGATAATTAGCAATGATTGCTGTTGACCAAACATTAGCATTTACATTACAATAAAATGTCATCAGTGTCACTGTCACCTTCATAAAATTTTTATTGAGCACGATCACGAAGTGCAATCCTCAAAAGGAAACCTCAATCAAGCTCAGGTCCTCAACCTAAATCCCTTTAGATTTCATTTTTAGAGAAAATATCTTGCGTGCAATTGCAATTATTCCAATATAACAATCACAACAATGAATGCGCAAAAATGGTCAAACATTATAAAAATATTATTACAAAATAATGTGCATATTATTAAACTATTGCTCTGAATCACGCATTGAGCCTTGGAATTTTTTGGTCATGAAAAAGAAATAACGCTTAAAAATAAACGTTCATTAAAGTATCGCACCATCATTAACAAATCAGCGCCACTTTAATATGCACATTGTAACATTAATGTCACATTCATGGTTTACATAAAGTATTTTGTCTTGCATTGGCATTTGCAATTTTGCATTGTGTAACTATAAAATGAAACTGTAGCGGTTTATCAAAAAATACGCCAAAGCCTTTGTAAATATTTTAAAATACGAGCAGCCATGAATTTTGCGACTTTGCGAGTCTTTATTATTCTTTACAATAATAACAAATTTTTTCAATGCAATGTGTAAAAAATCCTTGAAAAGAACTTTTAGCGTATAAACAAGTGCCAGACAGAGATGTCCTTCCAAATCTGTAGTAGTATTATATAGTAGTACTATTCAAAAAGCCATTAACATTTCGAAATATTTATACAAGGTGGTGATGATGAGCGGTTTTTATCTAAAGTTGCAATGACGCGAGCGCAATATTTTTTATAGGTAATGTAACTTTAATTTTACTTTGAAGAAAATGTAATTTTGAAAGACATCATCTGAATCTGACCTGAAGTACCTATAAAAACGTTTTTAGAATGAAACGACATTGCTTTTAATTTTGACGCATTGAGATGATTATGAAAAAGACATTTTGATTCTTTCAAACAAAATTGAAGTGATCCAGATCCACTCTACAGTCAGTTTTGAATTAGATTTTTAAACCGGTTCCACAGACTTTATAGTAGATACGATATGCATTTTCCCATAGCTTTTCCGTTGCTAATTAATGTAGGATGAGTCACAATTTGTATTTCAACTAACTAAACATAAATGTTAAGAACTTCAAGGTTATTTCAAAGAACATTTTTACCCGAGAGGCATTAGAGAGTGTTAAAAGTGGATTTGTTAATGAACAAACGTGGAAAACGTGAAGTGAGTCACTCGTGGCTTTTTTGTCCTCTCTCTCACACAGATATTTGAAACATTCCACAAATGGAATTTTAACAAAAGATTCACTATTTAGAACTCAAATTAACTCTGGTCATTTGATCTACGTACACTTTCTCGTGATTCCGATTCTCGTATTATACTGGTGAACTATTTCTTTTCAACTTAATCTATTATTTGCACGGATGACCTAGTGCAATTGAAATCATGCACTTTTAATATTTCATTCGTGTGAAGTGAAGTAAATAAAATAATAATCGTTTGGTATTAAAGTCAATTCAACGGAATGTTTTTCCAACCGTCTTTTGTTGGTCAGTGGTGATAAAAGTTTAAAATCGTAACAACGTAACGTAACTTTTCAATTAAATTCATGCCTCGCGTTTACTGCAATAATTAACCAATAAGTTTAACTGTGTATATAGGACATGCGTGTGTGTAATTTTAACTTTTAACTTTAATTGACAATCATCATCATCATCGCCCCATCACATCGCCCAAGAACTTGCTTCGAAAGCTCGCTCACCAAAGCAAGTGGATAACCTTGACCATTTATAGGTACTTCAACTTCGAAGCTCCAAACTCGAAACTCACATTAGAATTACATGAATACGAAAACTCATTAAGTTTACGCGTCGAGGAGTTACTCGACTCTTGATTTTTTTCTTGCTGGGCACATTTCTCCTTTGTTATCATCTTTGTCTTTGTCTGTCAGTGTCTGCTGCACTTTGAAGATGGAAATGGAAGCATCCGTTTTTAGACAGAGGAGAGACGTCATCTCATTCTCGTCTCATCATTTATCACCCACTATAAATCCCTATAAGCGTTATTGTTAGTTGTTGTTCGCAGCAAGTAGCAGAGAATTTTTATGATTATCTTAAAGCATTCTATTACATATTCTATTCATTCATTCTATTCATCACTTTAGTTTAGCCAAAACCTGCTTTTCTAACTCCAAAGAAAAGGGACAGTTAAGAAAGGCAGGGCGGTGAGTGAATGAATGGTCATTTATCTTATGGTGACATCAAAATGTTCTTTTGTGTTGTGTAGCACTGAAAATGTGTCAGCAGGGTTAAATTTGGGTTGGAAGGTTAGCCGTTAGGATCCATTATTGCATCACATTGCATTGAATATTCGATGAATGTCCATCGTTTTATAAGTTATAAGACTGTATGAATGATGATTAAATGTGATTTGATTATCTAGATTTAATTTGCGACCCGTATATTTCCAAGAATTAAATTGATCACGTAGCCCCAAGTGGGGTAAGGTTTATAACTCTTGCTCTATAATCAAACTAATCTTGGATATCCAGTTTTTCGTCTGGGTATTATACAGATTTCATTTTAATAAAAAATTGCGGTTTTGCACATTCTGCGCACATGAACTTGAGCATTGAAAATCAAGCGATTGATTGAAGCGATCGACCTAAAGAACTAAACCTTGCTTTTTCTTGGAATTTCTGATCAGATCAGACAAAAAGTTGCACTACCTGCCAATTCTCAGGTAAAAAAAGTGGGACTGGGGCTTATATTTTAATATGCGCATTTTTGGTTATCATCGACCATCTTGAATCTTCAATGATCGTCCCAGTACCAACCCATAAAAAAGAGTTGCAAAAAATGTCCAAAAGCTGAACTTAACTGAACAAGGTATTATTACCATACAAATTACGTTATATTCATCCATACTATGATGGTTTCTAAATTTCAACATTTGCTCAGGTTAAAGCTACATTACACGTGTCGTGATTCTTCTCATGTTCATCACGCTAATTGTCATCTGGTCCTTCTTTGTTATCAAGGAATGAGCCTAACCTAACCACAAAATTAAATGTCATGTTTTGATGACTGCAAACAAAGTTATCTTGCTTTTACATGTATCTACATAAACAATCCTTGATTCAAGTAATGTCTAGAGTCTAAGACCTGGGCGTTCATTTCATCCATCCTCTAAAATCAATTTTTGCTGTCTGTAACGTAACGGCAGCAAAAAAGCAAATCTTCTTGCAAAAGTCTGTAATGTATGTAAGTATTAACATTAACAAGTTTATTACCATCGAATTGAAGATTTGCAGCAGCGTCCGTATGAGTCCGTATCGCTGTAAAACGCAACGTAAAGTAACACAGTAACGTAAGATCAGGTATGCGAGCCTCATAAATATTTTTTTAAAGAATCATTATGATTACTTTGTCGAGTCAGAAAGGAACGAGGCGATAGTATAAAAATGACAGGCAAACCGCGTCACATACTATATCCAAGTCAAGGTTATGTAATTGTTGTATCGTATTGTATCTCAATCGAAGCATGTTAATATAATGGCAATGTTAATGGTAATTGTCGTCTTGTCTTAATGTGCTAGCTCACTGAGACAAACTAACTTTAACTAACTGCAATAATATTGTGATTTGTTGCATTTTTCCAAAACAAGTTGCCGAGCTCGCATAGAATTTTTTTTATTCTTTCCGATCTGTGACTCTACATTAAAGTTCATTTTCAGTCGTTAGTTGAATGTCGCTTCGGTATCATTATAATTTTATTTTTCGGCTTGGCTTGAATCATCCCGATTTTTTATTCTGCTACAAAACAAAACGTACGTACCATTATAAAACAATTACCATTCGGAAGATAATATTTTGAGTTGTCGATCGGTTTTGTGTGTGCAGTGAAATAAAACAAGAAAAGTTTTTTTTCATGTGAAATATGAAAACACGAATTAGCTTGGTGAGCAAACCTTGAAAAGCTTTTAAATTACCGAAAGAACAAAGGTACATCTGTCACGTAGAACACGCTCGGTTCGGGTTCCCGATTGGAGTGGTCAACATTAAACAAACGTGGGAATCATTTTTAATCCTCCATTTCTTTCACCGATGACGAGATTTTACTCCGTTGCGGTTTGTGGTTTTTTCTGAGTGAATGATAAAAATGGACGGTCTTTCGGTTACAATGGCTTCGTTTTGGTGGCATCTGTGACACGACGTGCATTAAAGTAGCTTAGCCCAGCTAAGCCATTCTACATACAAAGCTAAAATTAATTGGTTTCGCAATATTTGCAACTGTTCAAAATGAATATGAACATCATCTTCCAAATTGAGTACTTTCTCATGTACATGGAGGAACGTATCTCACAGATCGTGGAATTGGCGAAATTCATTGCTGCTGCGACTACGTGATTTTTATGAAATCATCTCTCATGATGGTGCGCTGGAAAATATAATTATTTTTAATTTACCTTATGCAAATACAGAATTCTAATTTTCGATTTTATTCTGTATTTTTAGAAGCGGCACATCAAACCCAGGACCATCCGTAACTAACTGCGGTGGTCAGAATTGCGGGTCCCCGAGCTCCACCACTGCAACTGGAGGTTCAGGAAACGCCCAGGGTGCTTCCAGCAGTCAGACACAAAATGGAGTCTCAAATGACGCCAGGAGGACCACGTCGACAACCACGTCACCGACAAACGGGGCTTCCCCCTCTGCGACTGGAAACGCTAACGCGACCAGCGGGAATAATGCAAATGGCACCAGATCCACCAGACCAAGGGCCCCTCAGGCGCCACCTCAGGCGTCTCAGCAACCACAACGTGGAGCCACCGGTGGCGCTGCAAGTGGAACGAATGGAGTTCATCGGATGCCCGCAGGTCGCTGGCCCCACAGACTGAGCTCGGTTTTAGCAGTGGTTGGCTGCACACTCGGACTCAACAACATTTGCCGTTTTTCTCTTCTCTCTGTTCAATACGGGGCCAACTTTATCCTTCAGTTTATCTTTCTATCGATAGTCTTTGGAATTCCTCTGCTTACATTTCACATGTCCATCGGTCAATATTTGTCCAGCGGAATTATCGACATGTGGAAGATTTCGCCCATTTTTCAAGGCATTGGCGTCGGTTTAGTGATCTCTCAGGCGATGATTGGCATCTACACGACTGTCGGGGTTTCCTGGATATTTATTTACTTCCGGGACTCGTTCATCACCAGGCAGGTTAGGTTCTTAAAAATAAAACGGATTCATTATGAAGTATTATATATTTAGAAGAATTTCTGTAATACAAATTTTAAAATTTGCTTTATTAAAGCATTTAATTTATTTCGTCACAAACTAATGACTGAACTTTATCCGGTTGTACACAGAACCAGATAAATGGGAAAATGATAGAAGGGACATAGCTATGCGTCACAAAATTGAGGTGGACAGGTTTAAATTTAATATACATAAAGAAACGGAGCGTTAAAATTAAGGATTTAATCATTGAATACAAAAAGAGAAGAATCACTTTAAACAAAATCTTGTCCAACTGCTTAATTATCCTCATTTTCGGTAGTAGATTTTGACGAGAGCACTGCGACAACTTTCTTCTTTGCCGTCAGATTCGGCCGCGCATAACCACGGAGGCAACTGTTCATGCTAAATCTTTACCTATATTTGTAGGATGAAAAAGAAGAAGTTGTCGCAGTGCTCTCGTCAAAATCTACTACCGAAAATGAGGATAATT
>VYYJ01001341.1:0-32223 GCA_021029165.1 Cyphoderus albinus | reverse complement strand
ATGAAAAAATATTGTGTATATATCTTAAACATTACCGTTTGCACAATCTCTGCTGGGCTGACATCTCGATGCTTTTTGATCTTTAATTTCTCATTTGGTTGAGTGTCACCAATCAAATGTCTGTGCTTAGACCGTATATGTAACCCAACATTTTCATACAAAGAAAGTTTGTTTGTACAGAAAGGACAGCTCGATTCCCGTTCAGAGTGGACCGTCCTATGGTGATATCGAATATCAGGGAACAACTCGAAATTACATTTTTCACAGACTTCACATTCACTACCGTGTGTTTGCACCAAATGAGCTACGTAACTGTCCTTGTCGTTATAAGTCACGGTTGATTTATCACACAATGTACAATGTCGTTCACGCCATGTGTCCGATGGATTTGCACGGGCTGAATCATTAGTTTCATATAGTTTTGTTGGAGATGAATTCAATATTTCAATATCTTGTTCATTTTCGTGTGTGCCGCCATATAATAGACCACTCATATCGTACTCCTCTGCAAATTTATCCCACGGAGACCATAAAGACATTTTTTGAAAATCAATATATTCCTTTTCATCATAAACACATGATTCGTGGTTATCAAACTCATTTTCTTCAACATTAAAGTAGTTTCCTTTCTTCAATTCTTGATGATGTTTTGGACGTCTTGGGTACCTCGTCGTTGATGTCAGGAGGATCTTGAGCTGGCAAAGTAGTTGATGCTTTGTTGTCATCTTGGAGAGAGTTTGGGTATTCATGATCATTTTCTTTTGTTTCAACAATTTTATTTTCGTCCGGAAACGTTTTCTCTGTAACCTCTGGAGATCTGTGTCCTTCAGACTGGGTTGATTTCTCTCCATATACAAAATGCTGTTGACGGTCAGCCTCCGGATTGGGTCGACTTGATGATGCTGGAAATTCATCCAGGGATTCGTCCACAAACGCTGTAGAAATTGTTCTAGTGACCTCGGGCACCACTTCAGTTACTGATCGTTTTTTGTTCGATACCTCCTCGTCTTCCAACTTCCGTTTTGTTGATTTCTTGGAACTGAACTTGTCAAGTTCCTTCGTCAGTCGAAGTACTTCGGCCTTCAGATAATCTAGGTCTACATATAAATGTTTTTCTACACGAAATAGGGTTTCTGCCAATTTAAGTTTTCTAAAAACTTTAATTTTATACAAAAGTTGACACACTCGGTCTTGGTGATACTTTAAATCTATAAGCTGACCTTTTGTTAGTGACATTTTAAATTGATTTTTACAAGAACGAAAATATTATATTGAGAGAGCTACTGGAAAGGCTTTTATAAAGACTGGACAATTCTCTTGCAGAGCTGGCCATGTGCTATTGATGCTATACAAGATGCTGTATGAAGTCAATTCCCGGGCATTCTGAGAAAACTGCCATTTTTCACACATTACTCGTTTTACTGGCGTCATTTGTCTAGTGCAATCATGGTATAGGTAAATTCTTTTGTTTCATGAACGACAAAGGCAGTATTTTGATGATTGCATTTTGGGGTGCAGTGATATTCATGAATTTATAGAAACTATTGTAAACAAAATTCTGAACATATAAATTAATGATTTTTTTTACATGTAACATTTTAATTAGTAAAAAATTCTTTAAATAGTTTAACGTGCCTTTGAAAGTACAATCCACAAATATTTCAAATTACTCCGTTTAACAAAGAACTAAATTTATATTTAAATCTATATTTGTTATACTGTTTGCACATAAATCAGTTTTCTTTTGCTCTTTTTATTTTCTGCTTGTGAACAACTATGCGATGATTGGTCAATGATGCCATTGAAATGAAGCATTTCCGGCAAAGTTTTATGTTACAGTAAAACACATAATTTGTGAATTCCCAAGAGTAAATTATATCTTCATTTTCAGAACGTTGTCGTCCAGTGAGTCTGGCAATTTCTTGTATTGTAGATCGATATGGAGGGTTGAATATGCTGATGTTATCGGTTAGTTTCTGGTCAAAATTTTCCAACACAAAAGCTTGCTTTTGGGGGACACAGTCAGGTCTTGTCATGTAGATTGTTTTACATATCTTTGTTGGCACATTTAGCATGTAGCATCCAACAGTCTCCTGGCTTTGTCTGTAAGAATATTAAACAACAACGCTCTGTATTTAAAACTCAAAACAAAATTTTGAATAAATATTCGCATGTAAATTATTAATTCACTTACGTTGGGTCATACACCAGTTCCGTAATCACCACCACGCGATCCCACAAAGTCGTTAGATTGTGCAAATGGTCCCCAAATACTTTAAACATACGATGATTAAAGCTGCGAAATACGGGTATAATATTACAAAGTGCAAAGGTTTCCTTATAAGCCTCTTCATCCGAGCTATGATGGACAGGCATTGCGACATGACCACAAGCGTATCTTAAATGACGAATGCCCTATAAACCAAGATGATGAACAGTCATATTGAAAAAAAATAACGGATTATAAATCAAACATTACCAAATGTATAATTTAACTAAACAAACCTTTGCAGTTACTTGTCGATAACCGATTGAGTCATGTCTGTAGAAAGGAACCGGTTGCCTTTTAATGCAAGATTTTGAATGAGGAAGAATTTCCGCACAGACTAGAGGAGCTTTCAGTTCCTTGTCATAGTAGAGAGCATATTCCTTAAACGGGACGATGCAAAAACGCTCATTCTCGACCAATGGTTCAGTAAAGTTTTCCATCATCTATGTATGCAAAATCAAGAATCACAAAATTATGTCAATTTTTTGACAAAATTAGAAACAGTATTATATAAATTTAGCAGTTTGTACCACATTACCGTTTGAAGAATCTTTTCTGTTGTAATGTCATTATTGTCCCGTGTTGATATTTCTTCATCAGGTTCCATCAATCCCAATAAATGTTTATGGTATCTGGTTATATGATGCCACATTCCATCACTTATACCCACTTTTATTGGACAAAAGGAACAATTTAAAAATCGCACACAATGGAACAATGAATGGTGTTGTAAAATGTTTGTAAACAATTCAAAATCACACTTTTCACAAATGTCACAGTCATCTAAGTGCAATTCTGCCAAATGAGCTTGGTAACGTTCTTTGTCTGTATAGTACACATTGGATGTTGGACACAAATTGCAAAATCTTGACTTCCATTCCCTTTTGATAAATTCGTCTGGGTTTGGTATTGCAATCACAGCATTATCTGGATTGTTTTCCACAATCATCTTGTCCCCAACTTCCTCATCCACAATGTTTTCCGAAATAGTACTTTCTGCTTCCGTAATTGATGTCATACTCGGTGTACCTTCTGAACAATTTTCTTCGTTATCAATTGGATCAGCGTCCCCCTGGTCAGGCTGTTCATCATGACCATACTGATTAGCGGTTCCTTCTGATGTGGAATCATACTCATCTTCCTGGTCAAGGCCTTTCTCATAATTTTGTTCTTGATGTTGAAGTATTTTGAAGCGTTTGGATGTTCCAGGAATCTGGCTGTCCATGATGTGCGTACTTGATGTTGGGATTCGGTCATAAATCTTGTCGGTTCCTTGATGTTTCCCCGAGTTTGGCGTTTCTGATTCATTCGTGTCTTGAACATAATGCTGTTGATGATCTTTTAAAAAAGCTGTCACAGACGTAATTGGAAGTTTCTGGTTGACTGAATCTACAGCCAATGCCGAACATCCACTGGGTTGATCCATCACAGTTACAGAATTTTGTTTACCGACCTTGAAAACTTCTTCCTTTGACACTTGCACGCCCTTTACAGACTGGTCAAATGTTATTTTGCGTTTCAACTCTTTGTTGCGTTTTAGGATAATCAGTTCGTTTTCGAGCCGATGGACTTCGCCCTTGAGTTCTTCAAGATCTACATATAAATGTTTGATCGTAGGAAATCGGATTTCTTTTAATTGGAGTTTTCGAAAAAATTGAACTTTCCTTATGAGCTGATCTACGTAATTCCTATAAAATTCGAAAACGCTCAGTTCAACTCGTAATTGCGACATTTTGATGGAATATGGTTTAGCTGAGCTAACGAAAGAGTTTCTAGTCTCCTCAAAAATTGCAACTGCCTTTTATGGTATTTTGCAAAGTTTGTAGGAAAACGAGACAATCATCTAGAAAAGTTTGATACATGCATCAAAATACTGTAGAGCCCAGTCTATATGAGAAAAGACAATTCTCTTGTGAATATAATATAAAGATTTTCGCGGTTATTTGCCCAAAGCTGCCATATTTGCCATTAAAGTCATAGAGTTACTATTTGCATACAAATTGGTTGGTAAATAATCTTTATGCTGATTTTCTGTAATTCAATATTCTTTTACTGCGTTTTATAATTACAAATATAAAATGTTTTGTAAAAAAATAAATCATATTTAATGATGAGTTGACATGTTGTTTTTGAGATATCAGCAAAATATGGATGCAGATGAGTAAAGTCTAATTTAGAATGCCAAAATTACTGTTAAAAATGTGGCTATTAGTTTTTCGGCAACAAAATATTGTCATCAGTTATTATTATTTGATTATGATTTAATTCAAGAATTAAACCCGTGCTGTACATGTGAATGCTGTACATGTGAATTATGATTAACACTTTTACCATCAAAATTTACAAAAATGTATGTATTTCGAGCAAACGTTTTAAACAAAAAATGGTTTTAATAACAATATATAAATGGAAGTGAATGCTTAATACCCGACCCTTGACACTACATACATATCATTAAAATGTTAAACAATTTAATTCATACTTATTAATTTATAAATGCATAGACAGAATCTTGAAGCTATACATCGTTTTCATATTTATTTAGCCAGCACTGCACAACGTTCCACCTGGAATTGCAAGGAGATATTACATCATGTAGATTAATATATAAAATACGTATCATTACTAGTATGAATGAAAGAAAATAAATCAACTTACTTGTTAAAAGTACAAGATATTGTTTTTTCAAAACCGACCTCGTTTGTGTTCTTCAGGAAAGCTTCCATTGCTCCTTTCCCGAGAACAAAATAAAAAGCTTCAGATGCTAATACAGCATCCAAATTATCCTCGATGACCTTCAAAGACTTATTAACCAGTGCCGGACTTTGTTGTATGACCCCTTCTTGTAACATTATTACAGCAATTCCGGGAGTCCAGTTTTCAGCTTCGGTTGATAATAAGCGAATCAAGTATTTGTATAACTCGTTAACCTTCAGAACGGTTGAAAGGAATAGAAGATGCTCCCGAGACTGCATGTCCTTTGGAGTAAGTGTTACATCATGACAACACTTAACAAAGTTTTCGAAAATACTGTCCTGTGACATTTGAATTCGAAATCTGTCTTTTGTTTTCTTGTAAACTATACCAAGAGCTGGACAGAGATGTTGCAAGAAAATTGTATTAAGATAAATTTTGTCGATATGAGAATTAGCATTATCTACCACATCCACTTGTTTCTGAAAGGGTTTGGCTGAGAATAGTTTATCCACTACAAGATTTTGTAAACTACATTTATTCACGGCCGTTGATAAGGGTTGTTCAGTTTCATTAAGCTCACAAAAAATGGGAAAATCTTCGTCTTCATTGAAGACATCTTGGTAGCTTTCATTAAAGTCGATTGTGTCCCAAAGAGAAACAAATAATTTGAAATAGTAAAATGAAGCAATTTTTAATTTACAAATTTGTTTATTACAAACGCCTGATCGATCTAGATTAAAATAACTCGGGTCTATCATTTCCTTCAGTGACATAATGGAATAGGATATTTTATCGAATTTTTCGCTACATAATGTTGACAAGTAGTGTCCTGTCCAATGGAAAAGAAAAATAATCAATTGCCCATGATCCATGTCTAGAAAATAGCAATTATACGTTTCAGAAAATGTCACTTTTGGTTTTTCAGTCATATCATTAAAGATGCCCTTTTGATATATTAATTCAAGATTTTGAGGCTTGATTTGTTCCAACATTGAAAACGGCAAGCGAACAAAAACACTTTGAGGATGCGATAATACGTTTGGGTTTTTTAAAATAAACCATAAGACTAATTTTCTGACTATACTGCAATGCATTGCCTCATCATTTTGTATCCAGTCAGATATCAAATTCAAATTAACTATGACTTTCATCGTGGAAAGTAAAAAAATACAAAACGGAGACGATTCAGGAATACATTCTAATATCTGGCACAGATTAAGAGAATTCTGGTATGGGACGTGAAATGGATCCACAACTCCAAATATTAATTGTTTAAAGAGTATAAATGAATCTACAGGCAATTTTGATAAGAGATGAACTTCCCTCACTTGGATTCCCCACAGAACAAACAACATTTTGTAAACGTCGTCATCCCATTTTGCTGTATTATAAAGGTGTCTACATGTATACTTCCAAGATTTGGAAGCCACCTCAATATCGGGATGGAAAATTGATTCCAGCGTTTTTAACTTGCTTTTAAGTTCGTCCTCTGTCACTTTTGGATTTATAAAAAAGTATATTTGCTTTCTCTGATTGTCTACTAAGGACATTGGTGTTGCGGATTCCTCATCCAAGATTTTGTCACTTTCCTCATTCACAGGAGGGGTTTCTTGATTGCAACAGTTGGCGAGGCAGCTATTGTGTATTGTAGTGGTCTCCTTTTCGTTATAGTTGGCTGGTTCACAGATTTGGTCATCTATAATGGACTCGTCTTGATTTATATGGTACTGTTCATTCCTTTCTTCATCTAGGTCGGAATCTTTTAGATTGGATGTGTCAAGATTACTGTTTACCTCGAGCGCTGGTTGTTGTAGGTTATTTATTGAAACGCTCGTCTCTATTGAGGCTGATTTCTTTTTTATGATTGAAAGTGACGTTGACAGATTTAGAGTTGATACATTTTGTGATTTTGTCGATGAAATATGAAACATATCCGGCACAGGTCGAGGCTGCGGTCCGTCTTTTGCTACAGAATCGTGTGATGGGGGTTGTATAAGTTGTATGTTTTCTGTCTGGCAGTACAACTGGAGTGCATTTTCCAAGAATGGCTTACTGTAATCTTTTAAAAATTAAATGCGTGCAATGCTTCTGTGGTAGTTTTGTCACTGTTAATTTAATAATCTGTAAAATTTTGAATCTATTTACCAGACAGTTTTGCAAAAAAAGTTATTCCAAAAGCTTTGGCTGCATCTGGATTTGGCACCAACACGTAACTTTTCACTGACTTTTCCTTTCCAGGATGACAATGGTTGATGTGACACGCAAATTCATACATGGTTTCAAAAGAAAAGTCCTTTCCTTCCTCCAGGCAATGGACACATTTCCGGATATTGATATGGGCAATAGTGATGTGGGCCTTCAAGTCCGTCTGCTTCTTAAACAGTTTGCAACAGACTGTGCAAACGTAAATGTGACCGTACTTTTTGCGCATTTCTTCGGATAAAAAGGATGCCTGGACACGATACAACAAAATTTTGTTAATAAACATCTGTTTATTAAATAATTCTATACATCTTAATTACTATAAATTTTTTTATAATGACACATGTCTGTTTACTTACCAAAACATTTTTCAAGCCAGCCTTACCAGCCTTTCCTTGAATGTAATTTTCAAACTGACTATCCGCAGTGGCACTAGTGAGAACCTGGATAGTCCTTGGTTTCTCCATTGCGCTCTCGCTTAATTATTAAAAAGGTGTCAATCCACAAAAGATAACAATTTTAAATGATTGTTGAAAGAAAAAGTCTACACTATTGCAGGAATACTGATTGTTTTCTTTTGTTATGATCAATTGAAGTTGTAACAATTGGTTATGTGAGAAATATATATACACTGCTCACCTACAAGATTTTGTGTTGACGTGGGGTAATATGAGACTGCCAAAAACCCAAAGACGAGGGAAGCAGTGGTGGTTGTCAGTTTCTAGAGAACAAAAGAACTGCGCTATCTAACCAAATTACAACTGTTGTAGTAACAATTGACCCAAGTTAATCAATGATTAGAACTGTAATTGACTGGGATTAGATAATAAAAAATGCTTTCAAAGAAGCACTGGATGGAAAAATGCCTCATGTAAGTGTGCTGAGTACTGTGTCGATTTACAATTATTTTTCATTTGTGAACAGAATCTGTTTCGAAAAAATAAATATTGTAGATTATATACTATAATTACAAAATCTTGTTGGGATTATTTTCAGGTAAAGCCAGGCTACGGTAAAATGGATTTGAATGAAGAAGGAAAAGTGTTGCATCGAGCATCTTTCGTTAGGCCCCCGGAAAATCCTTGCTCTTTTGGAGTTGACTCAGAGGAATTGGCGAAATTTGACTACAGTTTTGGTAGGGTGGATTTTATTAGAAAATGACATTTATACTAATCATTTAAAATTTTATTTGACTCAAATGATAAAAACAAAATTAATCAGACATTTCTGGAATCTTTTTCAATAAAATTTTATTTTTATAGACAGAGATGATGACCAACTCCCGTCGGAGTTTCTTAAGCAGTTTCAGAAGGATGACATGCTTTCTCATGATGACACGACAATCGAACAGAATATTGAAATTCAGTTAAATAGTTTACTCAGGAGCAGCTATACTGCGGTTCATTATAGTGTAATTGTTAAAATCAAGCTTGAGTTTTATTTGTACAAATATGTATGTGTTATGTAATTGTCCTTTTTAACGTAAACCTTTTCTCTCTTTAAATTACAGGACTATCATTTAAACGAACCTATATTTTCTGCCGATGTGACTGAAGGTCAAGATTTTGAAACTTGTAGTGTAACCTCCTCTGTGTCAACCTTTGACGAAGAGTCCTTTTTTAGCCAATACGTGGGGTCACCAATGGAAATCGACAAGGTTATCGATGACCGTCTTTCTAGAATAAAGGAATGGCCTCTAAATGATATAAATTCTTATACTTACTTTGTAGCTTATTTGAGAGGATTTATCGAGGATTGTCATAATCACAATGAGACCCTCCAAGATAGAAACATTATTTTGTTACAAAATGCTAATGAAGTAAAAGAAATTGTAAATGACGGAAGTCATGAGTATGTCGAGACGGGATTTGAGGAAATGGAGTCGGTGCAATGTGACATTGGCATATCAGAAGCTATGCAGAGTAATTTAGACTTAGATAGTAAACAGTCACCCGAAACAGACAATCAGAATCTTGTAATTGAAGCTATCCCAGAAACTAAAAATCCACAAATTATTATGGTTGATAAGAAGTCCGCAAATCAGGGTAAAGGCAAGTATATTTGTGACGTGTGTGGTAAAGGTTACACTAGAAAATACGGATTGAACAATCACAAAAAAACACACATTGTAAAACCACACAAGAAAAAGTGTCACATTTGTAAAAGAGCGGTGGGGAAAAAATACCTGCAAAAGCATATTAAAGAAGTTCACAAGATAACTCCATGAATAATATCAGACAAAATTATGATTAATAATTATAGTTAGTTCGTTCCATTTTAAGTATAAGTTATATCTGTTTGTACAATATATTGTAATAATATTAAATTTAAGCATAATTATGTAATTATCAAATCATAAAATTAACTGTATATAATTATGAACATGATTAATTAAAACTACCAATCCCTAATAGAGTATTGTTTGCGAAATGTTGAAACTGCTATAATCACAATTACTACTTTCACAATGCATGACAGATGACCTATATTTGACCTACCCAAAATAAAACTCATTTAATACTTTCATAATCAACGACGATTACAGAATTTTGTAGAATCGAACAAAGAAATGATTTAATAAACCATATACGTAAAATAAACGATACAAAATGTTATGTTTTCAATATCATAAAAATCTGAAATTGATAAATTCATATTCAAAGCATTTTAAAGTATCATCATAAAAAATTTCAAATTAGGTTCCATTCTTAAATGTATTCAAGACATTGAAAGGTCATCATTACAATCAGTCTCGAAAGTGAGTCAGGTTTCATCATTTTCACCAACTGGATCGGGTTCTGAAAGGTATGCATGCTCAAAATCCAAAAGAGTCAGGTTAGTATTTTTGGAGTGTGATCAGAAATCAAAATTTTGTATGATAGTGTTATCAGAAATATTTCAAGAATGACAGAATTATAAGTAACTTAATAGACATGTAAACTAATAATAAATTGTATTGAACTCATTTTAAAAAGGCGGTTTTCAAAACCAACAACAAGTCACAAAAAATCGGAATTTGCACATTACTTAAATTGTACTTTGTATCTAGAAAAATGGCATATATTTCTTAGAGTTTTCCGCATGTCAATTTAATTTTGAAGGGCTCTTCAATCAATTGCAGCAAGAATTTCAAATGAGTTGCAACCTGTAGGCCATTTTTAAAATGTCCGGGAACTTTGGTTTGATTTGTAGAACACTTTTTCATCGTATTAAACAGAAAGATAGAGATGACAAAACAGTAACAATTACACATACCGATGATGCCGCCATTTTAAGTCTGTTGACATTTCAATCAAAATAATATGGTAAGCTTGATTAGTTTTTTTAAGGTTAATCATATAACTGAGGAATGCAACTGTGCAAACAAAATAATGTAGCATGAAAGAACATAATGCTGTACGTCTCAATTTTTGCATACAATGTTACACGTATGTATATTTGTTACTACCATCTGTGTGGTAGTAACCTTACAATATTTTGCATCTTTGTTCTTCAGATGCGTTCATACAAAACCCTAATTCAATACCAATAATCAAATCCATCATACAATGACATTAGTAGTCGGACATCATTAAAGTGTAAGAGTGGCCTGTATAATGGTTTCTCTCATTTCACTCCATTTGCGAATTTTGATTAATTCACGTAGTAACTAATGTATTGTATAATAATAATCGTAGAAAGAAAATCTCTATCCGCTTGAACTAAATATATTTAACGAGGCCAGTGAAAAATATGAAGTGACATACAATTCGTTTGAAACAGTTGCAAATTCAGAGCAGATTTTTATTTTCACTACAATTTGACCGTGGTTTATTTTAACTGAGTAACATCCGAGTGAGACAAGATGGATGGTGCTGGAAGCAATATCAATCTACTCGAAGTACCAACTGTTGTGGTAAATACGAAATAATTTAGCTATTTAGTTTACACGCAAAATGTCGAAAAGCCATTAAAATGCAGAATTTTGTCGCACCCGTTTATCGTGGGTAAATCCCAAATATTATTCAAACAGATTTGGTGTCCGATTGGATTTGATTCGGGCTCAAAGAGCCCCAATTCTAATCCAATCGGAAACCAAATCTTTAATCCCAGATCATACGGACAGGTTGGTTTGAATTAATAGGAGGTCCTTCTATTTTAAGTTAGGTTGGGTTGGCTTGAATTAAAAACACGGACTCTCTTTTTTATTTTAGGTTTTTACAAGATTATATCATTTCACGATAATTGAAGACTTTCTAAATAAACTAAACGATAATTTGATGCTGATCGATACTGACATTGTCTACATGATTAAATTTTTAGTAGATATATCTATTTACCCTTTTAGATTTCATGTGTCCTGTTCAAGTACCTGACTTACAATGAATTACTCGGAATGAGACTGACATGCAAAGAACTGAAGAAAGAAGCTGACTCGTACATTAACCGAAACATCAAGTCTGAGAAAGAGATCTTTATTAGTCTTTGTGAGGGATATTATGTCGATGAATATGAATATGAGGAAAATGTTGTCAAAACTGTTCCAATCAACCCTCTACTGCAATCGAGCTGCCCCTTTCCATTTTCAAAATTTTGTTTGGTTTACACGGAGGCGGAAAGCATTTTCGAAAACCTTGACTGGAACATGAAACTGTTTGGAGACAAATTTGGCAAGAAAATAATCCATTTAAAAATGAGTGGGTTTAATTTTCTCAAGCCTCAGAGACAGGAATACGACTTTTATGGAAAGCTAGGAAACTTGAGATACCTCACGATCGGAAGAATTCATGTACCTGAAAGAAGGATGATTTTCTACGAGGAGTTTATGGTTTTCCCTTCTACTTTCAGACAGCTAATTCACTTTCACGTAGATGATTACAACATAATCAACGTTGATGACAATGAATATTATTTACGTGAATGTCAATATCGCTGGAAATGGCTAGAAATTGCTGCTCCCTCAAGATTATGTCTTACAGTTCAATGTCAACACAAGTCACACAGGGCTAAATGGTTTTAATTGTCATTGCCATCAAAATCTTGCAATTAGAATTGAACTGGCTAATAATTAGAAAATAATTTTAACTATACTAATCACTAACTCTCTGTAATTTAGTGTAGTAGTATAACAAAAAAATGATGGGTTAGAGAATGATTATTTATTTTATATTTGCATACTAAGTTTAATGAATGTATATAAATAGGTGTGAAATGTGAACATGGTTATCAATAAATAAAAGTTTAATGTTCTTGAGCCATCCTGTCATTTTCCTTTATAAAAATTATCAATGCATATTTATACTAAAACAATTTCATTTTTTTAATGACATATTATCTAAAAACGTTCAATTTGAATACACCAAATATGTATAATTTACAAATGGAAATTGTAATAGTAGCATCTACAGAGACAAGGCTTCGAAAAAAATATATCCCCTGTGTAGGTTGAAAGTTTAAGTTAGATAAGTGAATTGATTTGAATCTAAACATGAGTTAGTTGATTAGATTCTAAATACGAATGAATCGATTTGAAACTTGTTTACCTTGAATAATTTTTTGAATGATGAAACTTATGACAAATGAAATAGTTCCAGCATATTGATAATTTAAAAGTTTTACATCAATTAAAATTAAAATATATCGCAAAAGTTTTATGAATAGTAGATAAGGCTAGAAATATCCCATTCCCATCTCAAAACCTATTTATAGTTAATAGTTCCACTCCAGATAAAAGTATCAGAATAACAGACATGAGAAACAATATTATCACTGTGCAATTTATTGGATTCTGTGCACAATAGTTAAGTTACCTTTACCTGGAAACGATATAAACTAGTTCCTTTAAACAAAACACAAGATTTTTAATTTTTTTTATATTATAATGTTGCAAATATTTTGGATTTGCTGGTAAAGTAGAATTTCATTCACAACCACTGCCATAACTCAGATATACAGACCTGAATCATAATTTTGTAATTGTACTAGCCTCTCCAAAACGAATCGTGACAATCTGTATAAATCATTTTTTTTTAAACTGTAATACTGACTTTAATCATAAATGTCTACTTCTCGTCAGAATCTGTGGAATCAAGTAAAAGAGGATTTGATCATGTGGCAGGATAATTTATCGTTATGTTTGGCCAACAAAATGTATACCAGTGAAGAAGTTGATGAAGGGTTAAAGGATGGACTACGATTTGCAACCTATTTACGGTTTCTGGTCAATTTCCGCAAATATCCGGACGTTATTGGATTGGCCATTGACAAAGCAAGAGAGATTGAAACAGTTTTCAGTCTGGCTGGCTATCAGTTTAAGCCGGAGCACCTCGTCAATATACGAATCAAAATTTTGGAACTGGAGGATTCATTATGGGGGTAGGACTTTGATTCTTCATTTTAATTCAATAACATTTAAAATTTAGTAGTTACTATAAAAAAATTTGCAGAATAAATAAATTGCTATTTTAATTTTAGAAACCAAACCGTGCTAACTTCCATCTTTATTCCTGCCATATTAAGCCAGCCCGATCCGGCGTTCGAGCATGAAGGGACTTGGGTCATGCGTGTATTCCAGCACTACGTGGTTTAAGAATCTTGATTATGCAGCCTGATGACATGATCAATCCCTTTTTAATTCTATAATAATACAAAGCAGCATTTTGTTGAAAACATGACATTTAAAATCCAATTCGTAAAGAACGTAAATTAAAAGTCTAACTTGAAATGAATATAAATTTAGAGACTTAAGTCCAAAATGTTGTAGAGACTCAATCAAGCAAATTAGATGAAGCAAAGATTCTTATTGCCGTATTTAGCAAATGAACTGACGTATCCTCCCTAAAGACTGAAGAATTAAACATTCTGTACATTAGAGCATTAACATTTGCTTTTTTATTTACTAATTGCAATTCACCATGATTTATTGTTGGTTAGGATTTCCATTTTATATAGTCACTGATTACAGATAAAAGTTCACACTAGAAACAAAATAATCTCAATACTTTACGTAATATTTCAAATGACAAATGGTTTCAAAATTTTGTATTTGTTATTCATATTAAGGAGTCATGTAAAACTCTGTCGGTACCCAATAGAGCAGAAACAAAAATTTTGGACATACAGTTGAACAGTAATAAACAAATTAGCAAGTTTTGAAAGTGATACATTTTTAACTGCAGTTTTTTAAGGAAGTACACTGTTAAAAACCAACAATACAACAAGATTACGTAGCCTCATTAGTCACTCCCTTCTAATTACCATTATATTTATTATACACAATAACAATATTATGATTTTTGAAGCGAGACAAGTCTAATTCTAATTGTATTAATTTGTTTCACTACTTTCTGTACTACATATGGTACTACTCATCCACATTCATCAAATAAGGTACCCACAACAAATCATTTTCATTAGCAGGATCAGGTTCCAAGAATATGGCATGCTGAATGTCGTCCATTGTAATCTCTTGATTCCTAGATAGAAAAAGAGAGAAATAGGTAATGTAGCAAAATTTTGTAATCAGATTTATATTTAGTCACCGCATTGTTTTTATATATATTACTTTAACAAACGTATTCACATACCCTTCTAGAAGAATTTGTAAATCCCTAAACAAAAGTCGCAGACTTGTAATGTGCTCCCCATCAAAGTAAAATTCAGCTTCCAAAAAAAGCGTGTAAATTTCATGGAGTTTGTTGTAACATTCTTCGAGATTCACAGGGTAAAGTACAAGTTGAAACAACATTTTTAAATACGTGGCAAATCTAAGTCCGTCTTTAAATTGATCAGACAATTGTTCACCAATATATTGTTTTTCTTCAAAATGCATAATTAGAATTTGCTGGCGAAAAAGCATTTCGTCTCTGATTTCCAACCACTGGTCTAACAATGTAGGTGCCATTACAGTACACTGGAATAAAAAAGTGACAAAATTTTGTAGCTGCTAAAAAAGTTTCACTTTTGCAGATTTTACAAGTTCGCGGAATGCTATCAAAATTAATATAGAGTCAATTTGGATCAAGACATTTGGCTTTCTAAATTAAGTAGTAACGATTATAGGATAAAAAGATCCGGTCTGAACAAAAGAGCTTCTATTTCGTATCTTTCTTTTTACATGATGCTGTTTAATATTGAATGTAATAGAAAGGAATAAAAAAAACAATACATTAAACTAAAGTTTTGACAGTGATTACTTACTCTTGTAAAAAGGTAGAATAGCATTTCAGCAGTTATTAAACTAGCACGATTTGAATATATATGTAAAAATCAGTATCTTGTACAAAAATGGTTTTTGAAATATTTGTTCAGCTAACGACTGCCTACCTCTCGCATTATCCAAATTGCTAAATAATTATTCGACAGTTTTATTCTTTCATGTTAAAATTTAAGTCAATGAAATATCATAGAAATGGGATAGACTATTAACTAAAGGCAAGAGCAATTATAAGGAATCAAGAAAAAATAAATTCAAATGCCTGACGGGAATGTATTCCTTTGGGAAAAGTTGATTGCATTCACATTAACTTTGAAAATAGCACAATATGTTGAGAAGAATAAAAAACAGAGATTTAAGGATTAATAAAGACTCACTTGACTTGTATAATGATGGATATTCAAAATAGAGGGATAGGACGATTCCTCGTTACTGTGCACGTCGTAGATGCCAATTTCTGCACAAGTCCTTAAAGGTAAGTCATCCTACGCAAGAAACAAAAATATTGTAATTTCAGCTATATCACAGTTACAAATTGTACAAACTATTGCATCTTTGTTTTCATAAATAAAGGAAAACTAAATTCAAAATTATATGGTTGATATTTACCTAGAGGGACAATGCCAATTCCCGAGGAGCTGCATCAAACGTTACAGAGACCAAGGACACTGAAGAAAGCTTCACCGACAAACGAATATCAGCTAGTTGAATTTGTAGTAATAACGACACTGCTTAATTGACATCATTAGCTGCAAAACGAAAGGACGTCCTTACGATGAACACTTTATCGGAGGCAGTCCTGTGAAGTAAAACAAAATATTGGAAAAGGTTTTATTTATTTAAATATTTAACACTGAGATGACTGATATGACTGGTTAAAGTTACTACTACTTTAACTGTTGTGAATATCAATGCAATAACTTAAAATCATTTTTTCTTAATGACCCTTGATGCAATACAAGATGTTGTATCTGATTAGAATGGTAGTAATGCAGTCTTAGGAGTGTTTAGTTAATTGTAATTGCTAATTCTAATTTGTATTCTAAACAATACAAAATACTGTTCAAGAGTCTTTGTTTCTGTGATACACATTTTTGAAGGATTTCAGTTGTAAGCATTCGGCTATATTCTAGCTATTAGTAGCATCTGCTCTCTTTCATGAATACGTAATTTAATCGAGCTACTTGAAAGAAAGACCACACATCAAGCATCCACTACACAATATACAAAAGCATTCATGAGTCAACAAGAGACAGCAAAAGGAAAAGGCGCTTTTCCTTTTTTCTGGGATCAATTCTTTTGTTCCTGCTACTGAATGCATCGTGCCATCTATGACTCTGCTATTCACTTTACTCTTGAGTCTTGACTGATGAACGTTAGTTTCCCAAAGTTGTTTGCCTTTACCCTTTGACATTTCACTTGAGAAATATTTGAATTTTATAGCTTGATCAGTTAATTATCTTTTAAAAAAATGGCCTTTAGTTTGGGTACAGAAATTTATAAGTTAAATGCTGGAGAAGAAATGAAAGTATGTGCCAAAATATTGTTTAAACTGATTCCAGTTTAATTCTGCATTTATATGCATAGGTATATAGACAAAATTTTATAAAAGCGTACTTTTCGGTTTACTTACAGGTAAAGGTGGATTGGCGAACTTACCGTGCTAACGGGAACAGTGATTTTGCATTTTCGGCAGTCGTGTCGACGGGTTCCGGAAAAATCATCAACACTTGGCTTGGCATGGAAGATTTAAAACTGATTGGATTTGATCTCACAAACCTCAGAAACGCTCGAGTCCCGACAAATGGAGAAGTCGTTATCAAACCAGGCTTCAAATTGATTCATTATTCTGTAACCTTTTCTATTTTTTTACTAACTTAAATTAGATTAGAAAAGATTAAATGGTAATGAACATCACAGCTTTAAAATGTGTTTGATAATTGCTTGATTATTGTTTTCTATTGTTCTGATATTGTAGGTCATGATTTGGTGGCATGAAGTCAGCCTCAATGAAAAAGGAGAGATTCAAGTGGCAAAGGGTCATTCAGTTTCGTCAGACGGGAGATACGTACCATTGACCATTAATGGTTTACATTTCCGTCATCTGGGATTTCAAAACAGCAAAATTTTGCCAGAACTCACTCGTGTTGATCCTGAAAATACGACACCGTCAGAAGAGGTTTCTCAGGCGCATCCTCAAAATTTTTGCAATATTTTGTTGAAGACTCGGTTATCGGGAGACATTGCTCAGCTACCAAACGAAGAAGAAATTAAAACCTATCCCAGTGACTTTCTTCAAGTAATCATTCCCGTGTACAAGGAAGAAGTGATCTCCACACCTAGTGTCCCTACCACAGGATATTCCAGCAATCAGAAATTTGAGTGCTCGATCAGGATGAAAGCTGGAAGTTTGACAGAAAAGAAAATTGCAAGCTCGAAAAGGAAGAAAGCTGAAACCTCGAAAGGAAAAAAGACCGAGTGTTCGAAAAGGACGAAAACTGAGGGCTCCAATAAGAAGAGAATGAACAAGAAACAGAATGCTGCAGGTAACAAGGAGAACTTTGTCCCTCCAGTGAGGCGAATTAAAAAAGTTCTGGCTGATAAAAAGTTTACTTGTCAAACATGTGAATGGGAGGAAATTTACTTTAGTAGAATCACCCGTCACGAGAAGGTACATCTAAAAAGGTCAAAGTTGTTTTGCGATACATGCAAAATTAACTATCGTTCAGAATATCATCATATGCTTTCATGTCATGGTATCAGAATTGAAAAGGAGCAAACTAAGAAATAGAGAGGTGACAATATTTTGTTTTTGATGGAGAATGTGCTGATTAATCTTTGAACAATTTTATTTTAATCACTTTATATTGTAATTCTAAAAAGAAAGGTGACAAAATTGTGTGCATGCCAGAGAATGTTTTGCATGATGATTAATGATTAATGTAACTTTTAAGAGTTTAAATTGTATATATATACTAAAATAAAAAAACGATTACAAAGAAATACATTTTCGTCTTGAGCACTTTTAAAAAAGTTTTATTCTCAGTCACACGTCATCTTTACAAATTTGTACATGCGATTTTACCTTTCATTTATTTAATTCAGTTTTTTAAATGTATTAATCCAAATGAACAATCGTCATATTGTGTACCCACTGGCTTATCAGCAAAGCAGTCATTCTACATTTGAAAAACTGACAGAATTTAGATCAGAATCAAACCATATGAGGATGCATAATGGTATTATCATAAAGAAAAAGGTTGCCAAAAAAGTAAACGGACAAAATTATGTTGATGCTAAAGGAATGCATGTGTTATGCTCTGTTTGAATCCGGGTTAATTTTATATTGAAAGTGTAGAATTGTAAAAAATTACTTTTAAGTTTTTGCAGTTTTTTAGAAGTAACAAAATTATGTTTATGCTGCAAAATGCCTTTTTATGACTAGTTTTACTGCAATTATTTAAATTTTAAATTGTAACCGTATTATCTTATGAGCTATGGTATGTGACATTAATGTGCTGAAATAAAAAATGATTTAAAAAACACTTCAACTAGTATATTTCGTATCAGAGTTTTATTTTCGGTGCACTACTAAGTAAATCAAAATAATGTGCAATTTCATAAGGAAATGGGCTTATCCGCTGACTCCCCTTGTCCAGGACCTGTAATTGAAAAGAAAGAAATACACAAAACAATCTTAGTTAGTTAGATCGCTATTAGAATTTATGGAGAAAGGAAAACTAGGAATATTGATAATGATTTACCCAATGAGTCCGTCATCATACGTTTTGGATGACCTGATACGACGGACCTGCATAGTACACTGTCCTTGCTGATCATTACATCCATTTAGAGTGGACCTATTTCAAAAAGTTTCAAATGATGGGCAATTCGATTACAGTTTAATGCTAAAACTACAACACTAATAACAGAACAAGAATGCTGAAAAATTACCTGAGAACAGAAATCAAGCGTTCATTCTTTCGCTTCTCCGCAAGATTTTGTTTCCTCTCAGAAGTCACTTGGGTTGCAGATTCCCGTTTCTTATTCATAGCCCTTGTTCGAGTCGCCCTCTCCTTGGCCTTAGCAACCTCCTTTCGAGCTTTCTCCACTCTTTCCTTTTTCTCTGCAACAGTCTTTTGACGAGCCACGGCCTGTTTGCGAATTGTGACATTTCATCTGGTAAAAGTCCGTTGCTCGGGATGTGGCCGCAAAATGTTGTCAGGTGCTTGTTCGAGATCACCATGAGACGCAGTTTCCGGTTGGCCTGCCTCATCGACGACAGCCTCCTCCTTGTCCGATTGGCCTGCTTCACCGACGACCTTTGCCTTTCTTTTTCGAGCTCTTTCGCGCACATGGTAAGCCCTGTGTTCTGGAAGTTGATCCTCGGTCAGGTACAAGCCAGGACATTCTTTACATTTGTAACCGACAATGTCTTCAGATTGTCGTAGACGGATAGAGCCCGACATGATTTTGTAAAGAACGTTGGGACCTGCAAACAAATGCGAATTTAAATGATTATTTAATTCAGCCACTTTTACACACAAAGTATATATATAAAGAGAAATAATTACTATTGAATCAAAATTTTGTTATACCACAGACTAAAAAAGTTATTAGACAGATATAAGTCTTTTTTAATTATTTAACTTGAGATTAGTTAGTCAATCAAACAGTTAATTCCGTTTCAAGAGTGCGAGTAGTAAAGGACAAACGTTGAAAGATTCGATCAACACGACTTTGTATGCTTCTCGTTCTGTCTATATGTACTTGATGCGGGTAATTCCACTGTGTCGGCACTGCTTTTATAAATGGGGGTAATGTGAGACAAGATACTGTAATGCTGTAACTGAAGGACAAAAGAATTCGACCATGTCTTTTTTCTTCTTGTGTGGCAGGATAGGCCACGATGATTCTCTTTGTTCAGTAGCAGAGAAGAATGGATCTGGTTTCACAACGAAAGTATAACTTGCCTACGACAGAGGGCTGTCCTACAACGTTGAAGTGGTAGCAGGATTATGTGGTGTTCCACGTAAACGTGTCAGATTTCTTAGTAGACTTTTACATGAAGCTAAAAATACTACGTAGGGAATAGGCTTTGTTGTTTTATTTAGACTATAATAACCGTACTATAATTAAGTGTCCCGTAATTGAACAGACTGAAGGACTGTTTTGAAAATTTTAATTATTGCATCATACTTTTTGTCTAATGCTAATACTTTAACATACAGTAACACTGTAATGAAGGAATTTTATCTCATCATTTAGTTTTAATTTTAATCAACTTTCTCTTTATGAAACATCATTTAAAATTAATACTTAAACTACAATTTGAGAGTCGGTTTACTAAAAACAGAATTTTGTGTAGAACAATCAGTTGTGAAACAGGACTTTGCCAGTGTAATTGATATCAGGTTACTGATTCAATCAAAACAACATTTTGAGTGAGTCCCTAAAGCATAATTGTATTATCAGTAATTAGTAATGTCATCTTAATTCGCAATATAGTGAAACTGGTTGTCACATTTATTGGTTTTTGCAGATAATGGCTCCTCGACAAGGTCCTCCAGCACAAGACCATCCAGCACAAGGTCCTCCAGCACAGGACCCTCAAGCACAAGGACACCCGGCTCAAGGAAACCCAGCTCAAAGAAACCCAGCTCAAGGAAACCCAGCACAAAATCCTCTGGAAATGCAATGGAATCAGATCAAGGACGATCTGGTGTTCCATCACACAAGCCTTGCTTCATATTTTGAAAGTAGGATATGGGAAGAGGAAGAGGTCACCGAAGAACTTAAGGAAGGGCTACGATTCGCGACATACTTGAAGTTTGTGATAAATCTTCAGGACTTCCCAATTCAAGTCGAGTTGGCGGTCGGGAAAGCCAGGGAGATTGAGACAATCTTCCTCCAGGCAGGTTACCATTTCGATCAAGATGACCACCTCAGCCGTTTGCGAATCAAAATCTTGGAGCTAGAGGGTTACTTTTGGGGGTACGAAAATAAACCAATTAATAACTAATGGAAGAAACACTCATTCATGATTTAAATAATATGTCATAATGCAACTAGAAGTTTGTGATGCTTTATTGATGCAAAATCTTGTTTTTTTTTCAGTAACAATCAAGTGGCAGCTTTTGCACCTATTGCACTTGATCAATCTGACCCGGCTCACGAATTCGATGGAACTTGGATCTTGCGTCTGTTTCCGCAGTTTCATGCGGCTTGATTGGACTATATTTCCCAAAAGCTAGTCTAATTACCTATCAAGTTCAATTAGATTTTTCAAATTCGGAATGAACTCAAAATGTTGTATTCCTTAATAACTGTTTAATCATTTAATATTATCACAGAATTGCATCAATGCAAGTGTCCCAAGTTAAAAACAAAAAAGTACAGTTACAATTTCGAATTCGTTTCAGTAAATACAAGTAAAGGAGAAATCTACTATATCAGAATATCTCTAACTACTTTCCTAACTGTTTTTTACAAATTTATAAGTGAACAATGTCAAATTCAAAATTCTGATATAGTACAAACTTTTTTATTCATTACAAGTCTACAAAGTTCTGGTTCTTCTTTGATTAATCTCTATATCATTCGTATTGAGGTAAATGACACAAGAAAAATTCATTCTCAAGTTTTTATTACACTACAATATAATGTTTATTTTTGGAGTTGTAAAAAGTAAATTGAATAAAAAAACAGCCGATAATATTAATGAAGTACCTTACTATACAGAACCCTTATCATTTATTCCAAAGGACGTGGTCGGATTAGGAAGATCATGGCCATACTCCTCCACACGTCCATTTTCATGATCACATTCAGTGCCCCTGAAATTGTTGATAGAACAGTAATTAAAATTAAAATGAATAGAAATAAAAAAAATCAGAGATTTAGACAGACTTGTCTTTTTATTACTACAACCACAAAATATTGTATGTTTCAAATAGTATAATAACATATTACCAGCTATAAGTCATGCTCTCTTTCATCCACTTCCGGCCAAGATTTTGTTCCCATCAGGAGCGGCCACCGACACCGAGTTTCGTTTCTTAATAACAATAAAGGTTTGCACATATCTCTCATTTTGAATATCATTCTCATTTAGCATTTGTATTCAATCACTACATTCCTCACAATAGTAAATTTAGTTAAGTAAAACTATCACGTTACATTTCTAGAACATCTTATAGTTGTTCAAAGGTCACAACAGAAAGGTCGCAGAGTGACGTATCGGAATCCGTCTTTAAAATGCTTAGACTCTTGTTCGCAAAGACGTTATTTTTATTCAAAACGCAACCAGAGAATATACTGTCGAGGAAGCATGTCCTCCCGAGGTTGGAGCGAATCGGTTTACAATGCAGCAGTCAGTATGATGTAATTGAGAAAATGGCAAAATTGTGTAGGAATAAAATGTTTTTCTTCAAACTACTACTAGTCCGCATTGTACTGACTAAGATAAATCTTTCTCAATGTTTTCAAAATATTGATAATTTGAAAAGATGGCAAAAAAGTCAAGAATAATAGGTTAACGATTACATTAACTAAGAGAATTTAAAGAGAAAGCTTGTAGAAAGTAATTAAATGGAGTTTGAAAATAGTTTTTGTTTTCTTTTAATGTAATAGTACAAAATTTTGGAGGGAAAAGAAAAGATTTGGGAATTAGTTCAGTGACCGCCACAATGTTGACCTTGTTATGAGAATGATGGCACTGGAAATGAAAGAAAGAGAATGCTTTCTTTTTATTTCCTCAGTCGTAAAAAACAATTTCGACATAGGACCCTCAGCGGCAAGTGTGTCTAAAAAAGAAACAAAATATTGTAATTTCAACTTTCACAGTTACACATTGTATTCTAAAATTTGCAAACTCAAAGTTGTTGCATCTACTGCGAAATACTTTTTGAAAGGTGCACAAAAACAAGTTTTGTTTTTAAAACTGATTTATGTGCTTTCACCATGTGTTCATTAGAGTTTAAGATGAATTCAACAAAATTTGGTTGTCGACAATTTACCTATAGGGATAATACCGGAAACCAGCATCAAAGAAGGAAGCTCGAGGTACAGGTGAAGGGCTATGGGTATAGTTGAATGTTTAGTCTGAGAATTAAAATAATGACTTGATCTCATCAGCTGCTAATAGGAAGGATATCATTGGTGATGATGCCAAGCAGAATGAACACTGGAACCAGTCCTGCAACAATCAGGTAAATATTAAACAGAATTTTGTTAAAGTAGTTTTCCTGGAGGATATTTAACATCACGGAAATGAATTAATGCTAGGATAATCTGGTATTAATATTACTTTTTCAAAATACTGATCCTTGTAAGCTGAGCCTAGTTAATCGGAGACGATATCTGAAAGCAACAAAAACTAAAATAATGTAACTGGAAATGTGATGAGACTAGTATTGTTAGCTGATAAAGTTTAACTGCAGCCAGTTACTTTGTTTTTTCTCTTTATTAATTATAATGTTTTGTAGATAAAAGGGAGAGAAAACAAAATACTGGCTTGTTGCAAATGTAATTTCGTAAATTAACTATTAGTTTGCTATTTTTAAATCGCTAATTATGATTTGCATTGGAGCGGTTACAGAATTTTATACAAGGGCCTTTGTTCCAGCTTTGGAAGTGTGTATGTTAAGAGATGGCAGTGTTCAGCAGTAAAGCACGTACTCTTTCGGCTACATGCCGGTTGCTAGCAGCAAACATCCACAGACGTCACTATATCGAGCAACTCGACAAAGAGAGAAAGAGAGACCACATAGAAGGCATCCACTGCTCAATACAAAGGCATTCATGAATCCGAAGCAGACAACAAACTGAAAAGGCGCTTTTCTTTTTTTCCCTGACACTTTTTCTTGTGTACAGTATTTTGTCAAAGGGGACATATGACTCGACCACTTTGCTTTTAGTGCTTGGTCAATCGAAACTTTTTGTCTGAAACTATATTAATTAGTGTTTTGCCTTTGACCTCCACAAATTATCTACCGACAACAAAAATGACATTTTGTTTACGAAGAGAAATTCACGACTTAAAATTGGGTGAGGAGTTAAAGGTAAATTTCAAAATTTTGTTGCCTTTAAACATCTAGAAGGAACTTTTTTTCATCTTTTTTTAAACATCTTTTTTTTTTTGAAATTTTAAATGGACAATGTTTTTGATTTATACAGGTCAAAACTGACTGGATGACACATCATATTGACAAGAAGAGTGAGTTATCATACTCCTCTGTAGTGTCGACTGACTCTGGTCAAGTCTTCACACCTTGGCTGAAGATGGAGGACCTGAGACTTTTGGGCTTTGACATCGTCAACTTTCAGGAGTCATCTAATATTCCGGTCAATGAAGAGAAGGATGTCAGATGCGGACCAGTGTCAATACAGTATATTGTAAGGACTATTGTTTTTACACACGAAAAATATGAATTATTTTAGCTCATGTAAATGGCATTAAAAGTCTCGTCATTGAAATATATTTAACAAATGTCTTTATTATTATCCGTAATGAAGGTAAACATATTGTGGGAAGAAATTCGTTTAGACGAGGATGGCGAGATTGAAGCGGCGAAAGGATTTGCAGTTACGACGGATGGAAAGAAATTAGAAATGAGTGTGGACGGCTACGAGTTTAAAAACTTGGGTTTTCGTCTTGATCGCTACATGCCTATTTTGACTCGCTACTTTGATCCAACGACGCAGCCATCATCACAAGTGTCGTGTCAGCATTCCAAGCCAATATTCTGCAGAATCTTGGGGAAAGAAATTCGTTCGTTTGGAGAAGATGATTTTTCGACTGCGGAGGAAATGGTAACTTTTCCCAGTAACTTTCTCCAACTTGCCATTCCTGTTGTGAGCGAAGAAGATGTCGATTCCTATGACGTCGCGGTCCACACCATTAAGAAGCCCAAGGGAACTAAAAGTAACAAAAATCAAAATGTTGACACTGATATCAAGAAGATTCAAATCAAGATCAAGAAAAATGGCAAAAGTAAGAGGGAAAGTTTTTCTCATCCGATGGTAAGAATGGGCACAAATTCAAGAGAGAAAAAATATATTTGCTTAAAGTGTAATCAGGGAGCAGACTTTCCTAGCAAAATTATGATACATTTAGCTACGCACATAATAAGGAAAGGGAATTTCTGCCAGGATTGTAAAACGTACTTCAATTCTGAATCTCACCATTTACAGACACATCATGGGATTATTTTGAAGAGAAAGGATGCCAAAAAACAAAATTGTGTATCTACTATAGAGTGAACTAGATGATGTCCTATAAAGAAAATGTTTTGTTGCTTTGAATGCCATTTATAAAAAGATAAAAATATACAAATGATAAAGATAAATTAATAGGCCAATCATGAAAAGGTAACAAGATTTTGCTGATTAATTCTACTTGGATGGATTGTATTTTAAATTGTGATTATAGTACCGAATGATGCATGATTATTGAGTGTGACAAATAAACTGAAATAAAAATGAAATTAATCTTTAAGCATAGGCTATTTTGCGACATTTGTGGTAAGGAAAAGTGTCAATTATTACAGGGTCAATTTACAAAATTTTGCATAAAACTCGAGAAAAAACTGAGTTGTACTGTAGATTGACCAGAATATGCATAAAGGTTGATTGAATGATTGATTGATTGATTAGTTTTAATTTGATCTAAATAAGTGTAAAGGTAAATGATGATCTTTAAGTAAAAATTGGAAAAGCAAATAATCACTTTGGTCTATGGGTGGAGTTTTATTTATTTAATTTCAATATATTGATAGTTACGAATTATAGTTTCATCATTTTTTAATTACCATTAGACAAAAGTTGATTTCAATCATAACGGTTTTATTAAAGATAAGAAAGGGCGAGTTTCGATACAAAAAACACTTGACTAACTGAGAACTAAATCATTTTTATTTTTTCCTTTAAATAAACAGAACAAAACTCTTTGAGATATCCTGCATATAGATATCAAACAGCATATTGTAATTTGTTACAAATGTATTATTAACCTGATTTAAATAATGAACTAATCAAACAACATATTGTAGTTTGTATCAGAAAAGTACTATTGAAACTCTGCAAATGTTTACGTTTTTGATATCTAAAATGAAAGCTATCAGATTTCTTCTGTATTTCCGGCTACATTATATACGGCTTCTAAAAGAATGCATGTTTTTAGTAATGCGTCGACTGAGACAAAGGAGAGAATGCAAAATGAAAAGGCGCATTTCCATTTTTCTCTTGATCCTTTGGATGTTCTCAGTTACAATTCCAAAGATACTGCACGACACGACCACTCTACTCTCGGAGCTTGGCTGATTGAATAGAACATTTTAATCAAAGACTTGTATAAATTTGTTTTGTTTTAACCTCTGACCTATTAATCTTTTTGAAATCATTAAATACTTCGCAATGACTTTCAGTTTGGCTGGTGAAATTAAAAAACTAAAAAAGGGAGAGACGCTGAACGTAAGTACTAATTATTATTATAAACGACACGCTCATATTATGCTGGTTTATGTAATAGACACAAAATTTTGTTGGTTTTCTATAAATGTATGTTAAATTTTCAAGGTGAAAGTTGACTGGATGACATGTCGTGTGGACGCTTACGGAAATGTGTCATTTGCTTCAATGATCTGGGGACTGAATGACAGCATTTTGAATGTTTGGTTGGACATCCAGGACATGCAGCTTGCTGGATATGATAAAGACAAACTCAATGACTGGGTATCGTCCATGATTCCGAACAGCAGTGGAGTGAAAATCAAGCCTCTTTCGGACTTGGATCAAAATTTTGTGAGTGCGATTTATTATCCGAAACAAATTATTACTTAATAAGTGTTCTAATTTTGTTCGTTTGTTAATTTTTTTGAAGACTGGTGTCATCTGGGAAGAGGTCAATCCGGGCAACAACGACAACACTCAAGCTACTGAACGACATGTTGCCATGTCTGGTGGAGGAGACAACCTATCGAATCTTCAGTCTGATTGCAAAATTTTGCCATGGGATCCGGCACCAGAAGAAACCTCTACGTCTGTTCCGAAGCAAATCGCTACAACTGTTATTCTCGTGACCAGCAAGCAAACTACATCATTACCATCTGCAACTTCACCATATAGTGTTCCGGACAAGAAAGGTAGAGGCAAAGGAAAGGAGAAAAATGACAAGAAACAGAATGTTGCAAAGGTCAAGGAGATAATCATTCCCCCAAGGATAAGGATGAAAAAAGTAACTGAAAAGGAAAAGTTTGTCTGTCTGATTTGTGGTTGGGAAGAAAGGTTCTGGTCCAGAATCAAACGTCATGTTGGAATACATGTTGACAAGAAAACTGGGTATTTTTGTAATATTTGCAAGAGAAATTTCAAGTCAGGTGTCAACCACTTGAAGTCATACCATGCAATTAAAATTAAAGAAAAGATCATTAAAGCCTAAAGGCCACAACATCTACAGTTTGCTTCATTATGCACTTAATGAATATTGGTTCTCTTTTGTTTGCAAAATGATGAAATGTAAGTATGCAAGTAATGATTCCTAGCGATTGTATCCGAATAAATATTACTACAAATAAAAAGAATTGATTTAGAAAGGTTTTATTATCGGTCACATTATTATAGAATACAGAATAATGTGCAAAATGAATTAGCATTAGCCGCTGATGCCCCTGGTCCAGGTTCTGCAATTTTAACAACAGACAAGCAGAGAGATTGCTGATTAAAATTGCCAATTTTCACATATTGATACATGATACATTAAAAATTAATTGGTATAAATAATTACAGTCTTACCCAACTAGCCCATCGTCATATCGCTTGGTTGATCGAATAGGGCGAACGCACCTGACACCATTTCCACGATGTTCATCTTGGCCATTTCGATAGACCCTAAGTCAGAAATGTTAAATGATGAACAATTTAGTTTTCAGAATTTTGTATTTTTAATTATTACTAACTAACTGTGATATTAAAATAATACCTGTTATGGTGGCCACCGGTCCCGTTTTCCTTCCGCCGCTTCTGACCAAGATTCTGATTCTTTTCGGAAGTAATGGCTCGAGCATCCTTTTCCTTTTGAACCTTGGCCCTGTCAGCCTCCTTCCGGGCTCTATCTGCTTTTGCTTTTTGATCTGCAATTGTCTGTTGACGAGCAACTGCCTTTTTGCGAATTGTAGCGTTGCCAGATTCCTCTTGTTTTTCTCGCCGCAAAATGTTGTCCGAATCTGGTTCGCGATTTCCCTCAGACACCGTGTCTTGCCGGGCCTTCCTCACTCGAGCATTGTTGCCCACATGATAAGCCCAATGTTCAGGAAGCTGCTCCTCGGTCAGCTCCAATCCAGGACACAATTTGCATTTGTATCCTACAACTTGTTCGTTTTTCCGTAGACGGATGGATGAGCTCGACATGATTTCGAATTGCAAAATTGCTGGACCTAAGAGTACACAAATATACAAACAATTGCAAATTTAGATTGCTATTAAATTAATCAAACTAAAAACGGACAGACTGAATTAATTCACTTGTGAAAAGAATAATGATTTTGTTTCAAAATGTTGTCCTAAAAAATTATTACCAGAAAATACTAGTTAAAGATGAGTTTTAAATGTTTTAATCAGTGAACTGAATTGATTAATTAGGTTGAGACGCATGTACTGTACACGAGACAATGAAAGATTCGATTAATGCAATTCTGCCTGCTTATGCTCTGCTACGCCGTGAAATCTCTTTCTCTCTCTGCCTCGTTCCAACGATTCTTTTGTTACTGCAATCGATTTTATGGACCGGGGCAACGTGAGACTGTGTATTCTAATTAGAAGAACAAAAGAAATCGACCAAGTATCATTTTGTGTGGCTGGGTAGGCAATCGTATGGAACCTCTTTGTTCAATAGCAGAGGACATGAACAAATCTTCCCATCGAAAAACAATATTTTGTTTACGACAGATGACTCTGTTCATGTACCGGAAGCAGGACTCATATTTATAGCCTGAGGCATAATTTCGCTTCCCATTAACGATCAATTGAAAAATGATTCAAAAATTCTAATTATTGCATCATCCTTTTAATTCCAATAATAGAATTCAATGTTTAATGTACATTTAAAACGTACAAGTAATTTTTACTTTCTCTTTGTGAGTTTTGACATTATTACGTTAACTGCTACCGGTGAGTCAACATTTGACATTGCTTTAACCTGATTTATCAGAAACAACATTTTGTCTTGCAAATACTGCTAAATTGCCAAAATACTAGATTAAATAGTTATTCGAAATCTTCTTGCAATTAAATTCAAAACTTGAATCTGCCTATCTGTATACACAATCTTGGCCACGCTACATTGCTGATTGTCATAATCAAAACAACATTTTGAGTGAGTATACCAAGTGACATTTTATTTAACGTGACTAGCACCGTGACAATGATTAACAAAATAGTGAAATTGGTACCATTTACTTATTATTACAGGAAATGGCCCCTTTACAAGGCCCCCCACCACAAAATCCTATGGAGATGGAGTGGAATGGAATCAAAAATGACTTGAATTTCCAACAGACAATCATGGCTTCACAGTTTGAAAGTAAGATTTGGGCTGAAGAGGTGGTAACTGAAGAATTCAAGAAGGGACTGAGACTTGCGACCTACATGAAGTTTGTGATGACCCTGCAGGAATATCCGAATCAAATCGAATTGGCGAACGGGAAGGCCAGAGAAATTGAATTAATCTTTCTGCAAGCTGGTGACTTTTTCGAAGTGGAGCTCCATCTCGACCCTTTGAGAGTCAAAATCTTGGAGTTTGTGGGTTTCTTTTTGGGGTAAGACAATGATTCGTGATTACATTTGAGGCAATTTAAAAGATATTCATGATCAGAGTGATATTTCCATAGAGCAGATGTTAGAGTATGTGATGTTTTATTAGCGTTAACGAGCAAAAATACTCATTATACAAAATTTTGTTTGGAATTTCAGCAACAATCAAATGGCCTCACCAATGTTTATACATCTTGCCTTGCAACAACCTGACCCTGCTCGCGAATGGGGCGGAACATGGATCTTGGATCTGTTTCCTCAGTTTCACAACCAAGATGCCTAAATGGACCGGATATTCTGAAAGACACATTGTTTAGTTTACTCTTTCAAAATGGAATACTAGATGAATTCAAAATGTTGTATTCCAACACTGTACGACTTATTTAGTAGTATGCAATTTAATAGTACTTTATTATACTCTTTTCTTGAATTATAAATAAGTTTATAAGATGACTATTACATGAATTTAAAGTTTTAGAGCAAAGACGGTAAGATTTAAATGTCATTTTATTCAAATAAACACCTATTTGGGAAGTTACAGAATTATGAAAGTATATATATATATCTCTCTCTACCTGTGTATGTTTCAATTAAACTGTATGTGATGGGCCCTATGCTTAGGAAGATGGAGCTAGTTCTAGTTTTGTCAAAAGAGCCAATGATTGAGCATGACTCTCCTTCCGAACATAATGCATTTGTTTTAAAAATTATTTTCTAAAATTTATTTTTACTGAATCGATTCCTTTTTTTGCAGATTGGCTCTCACATATTTAACCAATGCTTGGCACAGATTATTTGTAATATTTAAATAGTGCTCATCATCCACCATGATGGATCATGATGTCTTTCAGGTTTAATTTGTAGTTGAAAAGTGACATTATCTTGATTTTCGAATTTAAAGATTTACCACAGTTGTAGACGTTTGTACAGATTGATAATTTTAGTATGACAAAATGTTGTTCATTAAGATGCCTGATTTAATTTAGTTTGGTTAAAAGTCATTGACATTCAATTTACATTAAATTAAGTACTTGAGTGATGGCATATTATCATTCAATTCGTTCCATACGTTTCTAAACAAAAGAACTACATTTCCAGTGCTAAGTAACTTGTCGGTAATCTAACTGCATCAAGTTTTTGAAAGTTTTTAAAATCTATGCAATTTATCAACAGTACGCAAATAAATTTTTCTATATTGCCTTTTTGATTTTTTAACTGGCTTGCACTAGCTTGGAATCGATACAATTAAAAATCATACCTGCACATCCATATCAAAATATTGTAAAAACCTAACAATACACTGGTCCGTATTTAGTTATCTATTGTTTATTACATAATTTTGATCCGAAACAACGTAACCGCATTCTGGAATGGCAACTCCTCAACAGATTGAGTGGAATCAGATTAAACAAGAGTTGAATTCGGTTAAGTCTAGGCTTGGATCATATGCAGGACTTTTGTTGCAGAAAGAAGAAGTAACAACTAAAGAATTTAATGATGGGTACGGTTTTGGCACATATTTTGGTTATGTGATTCTTCAGCGAGACTACCCCGACTTTATCGAGTTGGCTATCATCAAGGCCTGGGAAATTCTAGAAATTTTTGTAGAAGCCGATGTAAATTTCAAACCGGAACAACTCGCCAATCTCAGCATCAAAATTTTGGAACTTGAACACTATATTTGGGGGTAAATACCTCACTCTGCATTTCCCATTTTTAGTATAGCGTAAGTAATATGACTGAAACATTTGTTGTTTGATTAGAAACGACGCAGTCAGTGAATTCTCTTTCATCTCTTCCGTCTGGTGGAAGAAGAAGTCATCTTTGATGGAATCCAGATACTCCAACTCGGGACTTTTTTTTCGTCATTTGCCTAAATATTGAATGATGGATAGTTAGAGCCATGGGAACAAAACGCGGATTAGGCCCGTTGACCAATTGCAACGTGCAATATGTCATTCGAAAGCTCTCGTCGAGTAGTGTTTAAATCCGTTGGAATTTTGTTGCGGAAACCAAACGGTTAGGAGTAAACCGACCCGAAGTGAAAAAAATA
>VYYJ01001340.1:0-32237 GCA_021029165.1 Cyphoderus albinus | reverse complement strand
CACATGAGATTGGTGTCATTCGACTCGTCTCGTCGAGTTCTATCTACATGCCTAATTTCATAAAAATTGGAGTTGCGGGGCTATAAACGTAAAATTCCTATCTTTCTTCCTTCTTCCTCATGTTTAGTGATATTTTGCTAGGGTGACTGCAGTATCGAAATCGAATTTCCTTTGTTAGAAAAAGGAAGGTTCTTCCTCACTTAGTCAGCTCATCCATCGAGTCAAATCAAAAGGAAGATTTGAGTGCTCGCTTTTACGTGGATCTCAATTCAAGTGGTACCAGTATGAAATAGTAGTGCGATTTTATCGGATCTGGAGAAAGTAAACCGTTTTTGTGACCTTAATGACGAGATGATATTTCGTGAAGATCATTTCTTCTTCTTTGATCACATTTTAAAGAATACAAAAAAAAAGAATACAGAGTGGTAGAACAAAGTTCTATAGCTTTTTTGGAAAGTCGTTTTAAGGGGTGTAAAATAAAATTAACTGAGGTTATCGTATTTAATAGGTAATCAGTAGAAACATTTTTATTTTCAAATACCAAAATACAACAAAGTTCTGATTCCTTGTCCTTATTCCGTAATGCCCCAAAATAAAGATTCTTGGTCATATTACCACATTCATGAACTCTTTTAAACCTACACATTTGAATGTTCCTGGACAAGATCTTATTCTTCAGTTAAGCTTTTGATCAAATATTGCGATTTTTTGATTAAACAATTATAAGCGCACAGACTTTGACAAAAGTAGTAAAGTAAAGTCGATTTGTGTGGTACCCCAGAGTAGATTTCGACTTCGATCAACTTGCGTTGAGATTTGTACCGAATTTATTCTGTTGGACATTCTGCAGTTGTCTGGTCTAGAAGAGGGAAATTGTTTTTTTTAACTACTGACATTTCTCGGTTCCCATGAATCCATACAAGTCATCTAGACAAGAGATGGTGTCGTGTAACATAAATGTGAAATTTTACTATAGAAAGCACACTTTAAAACGCCGTAAACCGTTTATGACCGATCCCCTTTATCGACATTTAAATAAGATTCTGGATTTTCGTTTTTCTTTCAGGAAATAATGAAATGACAGAAGGGACCACATCCACTTTCCAAGGAAAGCCTCAGGACAATTGTAATATTATAAAAAAAAGAAAAGAGGGATGTTTCGGAACAAACCAGGAAATATCGCATTTAGCCAGAAAGAGTATATACATTTTTCAACCATATGCTCCTCGCCTGCATCTTTGTTTCTACATCTTTGTGGAAACATGTACATGCATACATTCACGAAGATGGTACAAGGATCTGCAATACTACATATGGAGAGGGCCCTGAAAGCCTGGGATGGAAAGAGGAACAAGGAATAATTGTTCAGATATTCCCCAAACGAGGTCCTCTGTATATTAACCTACATGGATTTTATTTAAAGAAGGGGATGAGTAAGAGCAGCACAGCAGGAAATTATGTCTTGAGGATATTACCATTTCATTACGAACGTATTTGACATGTTTTGTGTGGCTTGGCGAAGCGAGTCCATACTTTCATAATTCTAGTCAGTACAATATAGGTAGGTACCTTCCTTCCGCGCTCCATGAAAAATGTTTTATAAAATCCACCATTATTTCGTTTTACTGTCCACTTGCCTGGTAATACTTGTTGAAAGTGGTACGGAAATCAGCCCGCCGACAACTTGAGTAGGTATGCGTCTCATAGCCCCATACCACAAAGTTTTTCATTAAACGATTCCTTTCTCCTCTTCCATCCTTGACTTCTTGCTTCCCTGGCACATCCTCTGCGCTAGCTAACATTTATTCACTTTCTCTCGGTCACTCGTTCCCTGCCTCCTTCTGGAATTTTGTCTTGTCGTGCCTAATTGCAACCCTTTTATTTCTTTGGTAAATTTCTGAACACCAAGCACGTGTAATATTCATGTTTGGAGTTTAGTGAATAGCAAAGCACACTGGCGCAACCTACATCAATGTAGTATTAGTAAATCTAGTGGGTCGTCGGAATGCTATTAGCTGATTGCAATTTCAGTGAAATTCTTAGTCAGCAGAAAGGCAAATACTCATAACAAGGCTAAAGAAGTAATATTAAAAAATGATGTCGTCGTAAGTTACTTGGATTCAATGCAGCGTGGGGGTACATAATTACATTAACTAATTTACGCTTTCTTCGTCTTGATATCTCTAACTTGCCCTTTAAGTTTCCAAGTTTGTCACCGTCACCGTTACCGTCACCATCACCATCACATATTACTCAGCGTTGTTCCTGTGTTGTATGCATTTAAACATGACTTATGCCCTACAGTTGAAATAAATTGAATAAAGTAAATAAGAGACCAGGGTTACGTGCAATGATAGTTTCTGCGACACTGTTTTCCACCTCACAGTTCCAAACGCCAAAAGACTAAACAGTCTCTGTCTTAAGCATGTAACTGCCAATTCTTTTTATTATAACAATTCTCTACCAGTCCATCTTCTTTCTGATTAAAGTAATTCTCAATGACAAGTTTTACTAGAACTTAATTACGGACCAGCGTAACTGTTTCAGTACAAAGAAGAAAGTTGTAATATGTACGTTTAACAGAAAGTAATGATAATATGAACTCTGCTCTTTACTCCTCTTTAGTAAATCACAAGCAACTGCTCACGTTTTTAATTTAATCTCCGATATGAACATAAATTCTGTTTTCGTGAGTAAACATTATCTCATTCGTCTGAGTTATCCGCATTGTCGTATCTCATCATCACGCAGCTCGACTTTGTATCTGGATGTACATCAGTTTGCTTATTTTTTTCAAATTAAAACTTTTGATTTTTGCTAGTGAAAGTAGCGAAAGAGAATAAAAATGAAAACTAAAAGTAAACAATGGCAAGAGGAGGGATAAAATGAGACTGAGACACCATCGCAGCCGTCTTATCCATGGAATTATTACAACTGCGGAATTACTAACGCGAACTTGAAGTTCATTCTCTGGAATAGTAAATGATTTTTGCAACGTAGATAGTTTTACCTGGGTGTGTGTTGCTTTGCTGTCATCCTTATTTAATGCTTAGCTTATTTGTGTCTACTTCCCTACTCTATTAGGCATGCAGTAGTGTCGTGCATAGAATCAGGGCAAACTAAATATTGTCAAGTTCTCTTTCGTGTCGCTTTTCTTGTGAAAAAGTTTTAATTGAAAATGCTTAACTAACTTCAACACTAGCAGATATGGTGAATGTTAATTTCAAAGAGGAGATGAAGCAGCACGCACACAGGTGGAGAGTGGAGAGTAAAGTGCGCACTTCAACATAGAAAGTAGATAATTACACGCGTACATTATGAAACATAACTGACTCCATGCTACCAATGTTATCATTAGTTATCTCTCATCTCTTGATCTCTTCAACTGCTTTTTCTCTCCGACCTATCTAGAGCAACACTTTTAGTGATTAGATATTATGTTTAAGTGCTTCTTATTCAAGTGTTGTAGCAATAATTTTCTTAACCTAAATTACTGAAAGGGCATGCTTTAAAATTCAACTTGTGCGGAAATATGAAAATTTAGGATGAATATAAATATTAATTAGTCAATTGGAATTGTTTGAAGATTACATATATTGGCAATGGTAAACAATGTAAGAAAAAATGTTTTAAATGTATCATGCTCTGTTGTAGTAGCACGAGCTTTAATTGTATTATAAAATTATAATATAAAAATGAAGTTGAAACAGGAAGAAACGTGGGATGACAATGAAAACTAATTATTTGATAAGCAAAAGTACAGATTATAATACCGGCTTGTTATTGCACTTATTTAAGTATATTTTTAACCTTAGAATGCAGTCAAAAGCAGAAGGTAAAAAGTTTTGTGGGCTGGTCACATACGTGTATTTTTTTTAATTAAGCGCCCGAACAAAAATTCAATTAGCTTTCCATATAGCGTGGCTGTTTTGATTTACAGCAAGGACGACATTAACACCATTTCAAGGTTGGTGACTGAAGCTGCCGTTCTTCACGGACTTCAAGTACGTCATTTCCACTCACCTCAGTTTATAATGAACAAACTTTTCACTTCAAGTACTTCAGACATGGCGAGGAGGTTCCTTCTGAATGCTTACATAATTCTCACCGGGATTGTATTATTTTTATTATACATTTACATAAGCAGTCTGCAGGTTTATTGAAACTTAAAGCAAGGATTACATTTTTTTCTGCAATTTTTCTATTTATAGGCTTTGCTTTACTTTGGCAAGGCAAAGTCGAAACTTACCTAATATATGAACATTTGGGGTAATAATATCCCTATATTTTGCCAGTTTTTTTCGTGATGTGATGTTGACTCTTTAATCTCTTCCAATTATTCGCATGATCTCTTGAAATTGTGCACCGAGAACTTCCAGGCTTATCTCATCTGACATATTTTCTCGACGCGTCACTTCCTATATACTGAGCTAAGATGAAGATAATTGATAGTGGTGACCGAAAGCCGCACCGGGACACTTCCAAGTTAAATAACGTATGCGTGGATGCATGGATTTATATGTCTCCAGACAAGCATGAAGGACGTGCGTGGCTGTGGTTGTGAAACCAGAGCAATTCAAACTGTCTCTGATCATTTTTGTGAATAAATTCCTAATCTTTGTTACAAAGCAGAAAAGAAGGGAGCAGCAGCGGCCAGGGAACTTCTCCACACTTCTTATCCCCTTTCCAGCAGAATAAATAGCTTGAAGAAAAGAACAATGCAGAGCAGCGGAATATAAAAGATGACATGTGAGTCTTGTGCCGTGGGTGAAAATGATGATGGTGTTTTATGAGCTGGACTGTACCATTTTTAACAAAGAAAAATTTACATGTCAAAATTCGTAATACAACTCTTATCTTTACCCCGCCACCACTCACGTTGGTATAATATGTATAAGCTTTGTACTAGCATCAATTCAAGGTTTATCATAACTCATACCACGGTGCTAATGCAACGGTCATTATTCGATAGATCTGCAGCCACAAACATTCGTCTAAATTCTTTTGTATGAATGTTATTTGCATGATTACAAAATGTAACATTTCATGCTACATGAAACCGTTAAACCGTGTTTGGAACAACGTATAAATATCATGAAATAGTAGGTAAAGCAAAAATCTCTTTCAAGAATTGCAAATCTTTCAGTAGCAGTAGCATTTAGTTGCTTTCGAGTAGCGTCTTTTCATCGCTCTTATAAATTCTCACTATGTAAAAGACATAAAATAAAAAAATTCATTCAATTCGGATACTTTCAACAGATGTTCGACAACGAACTAAAACTTTTTTAAAGTTACCAAATGCAAATGGTAGAAGAATTAATATTGTTGAAGTAGTTTTACTAAAGAAATTTTTCTAAAAATGAAAAGCTAAATTGCATTATGGTTGCAAAAACGAATGAGCCGACAATAAGTGCAAAGGAGAAACTCGAAAGAGAAACTTATCATGCCGGCGATCAAACATGAATTGCAGTTTGAATGTCCTTTCGTTGAACACGGAATAAGGAAAGATGTAGTTTCTTTATTCCTAAGCTATAGATCAAACGGGGAAGGAGACACAGGGCAGCCACACAACGTTAGAGAAAGCTGATAGTAATTCATCTTGGTACCACTATATAATAGGAACGTAGTTGAAGGGAAAAGAGAAATCATTTTTATGTGGCCCAAAGAATTATTTTATGGCCTTTGGGTCGCTTTTCCCTTTTTCAAGGAGTTTTTATCATGTTGACCAGGCCGGAGAAGAAGGAAAAAGAGAAGATTTGTGAGTGCGTCTCTTGTGATAAATGTTTTACAAGAGCAGACCGCTACCGCCACTGTTTTTAAACTCGTTTTAAACAATGCATAGAACGTAGTTGTGCGAGACACGGGCTTATAATATATACATGAAGCGAGGATCATGACGATGAGATGGTGGCAGTAACAATGATGGTGGTGGTTGGTGGTACATAATACTTACACACATCATCATCGTAAAAGCACGGTCTTCTGGTCAACTTTTTATAAGTTGAAAATTCTTCTACTTTCTCCTCTTTATCTATTTTTAAGGCTCGCCACCTTCAGCTACCAAAACGCAATTACTATTACGGTTATATAAAGTAGATGGGCAGGTCTAACTATAACCATCATGTTCATTGGCCATCGTGCACATTCCACATGGTTTACTGGTCATCCTCAGCTTATACACTAGTCATGATGTTCAACTCGTTTGAAAAAGTTGAGGAATTTCTCTTAAGTTTTGTAATGCGGATGATGATACCGATGATGATGGGAGTAGTTTCTGGCAAGGTGCATAAAGCTCGGGTTTCAACACTCCCTCGGGAAATGTACTCCCAATGGTTCAAGTACCTACACAACATACAGAATAAAATGTTGTTCATGCACTTGTTTCCAGGTACTTGTTATTGCCTGTTCTACACGGCGACAGAAGAAGACGTGCATTTTTGACTGGAGGAAAAGTGATATCTTCCTCTTTCCTCCATCCGCCGTTACCCGTCTTAAGACGGGAAGAACAGAATGATGAAGATGAAAATGAAAAGTGGATTATTGCTTCTCCAAAGGAATTTCGTGCTTCTTTCGAGTGTCAGTATACCAGAAAACTATATTTTTCGTGGTGATGACAAACTTGAGGCATAGTATTACTTACTAAGTTAATAATATGGTCTGGTTATTGCGTAAGAAAAAATTTAGTTCATACAAGAATTATTGATTCTTTCGCGATCATTTATATCTGTTGTTATTTTGCATTTCTTTTTTACAGGAGGTGCAAAGATGAAGCATTAAATAGCATTTCCTTGAGCTGCCAACATGTTTATTAAGGGAACGACAAACGCTGAAGTATTGCTCAGACAAACAATACAGACTTTTTGTGTGCATTTTGGAGAGACTAAGGCTAATAATGGATTGGTTTTTATGAACAGAATTAATTTCAAGCAATGAGATAAATAATAGTCGTTTTATTTTAATAACATATCCTTTTCTCCTCTTTTAGAAATGTCAATGTAAAAATTTAATAAGTAAATTGAATTATTTTATATTAACTATTAAATATTTATTAGATTTAATCTAAGTTCGATGAAATTAAGTAAAAAAAATTGAAAGCGATATACGAAATTTTATTGTTATATGGATTAAATTGAGATGAGATCACTTCCAACTGAAAATAGGTCGTACCAAAAAGCACATCGGACCCTTCCAATTTCCATCCATCAGTCAACTTCAACTTATTGCTCTAATGTTTAGTAAGCTTAATGCTACATTTCTTCAACTTCCGTTGTAAACACAATAAAGCCCAACAGTCCATAAAGAATTCCATTGACTATGTTGAAAATCTAAAGAAGTGAAAGAAGTTGTTTTTAGTTAAAGAGGTTTAGGAAGGCTTATATATTTTGAAAGTGGTATTAAAATGCCCGGATATCTTTAAAATATTTCAAAGAACGAATAAGAAGCCGTAATAAACAGTTTTAAGGACTTTTAAGAAAAGAGAACTCACTCCACCAACAATCTTTTCAGCAAAATGATGACACGTGTTGGCAGACTTCTCTTGGAGGTCCCAGAACATGACATTCATGCTATCCGTTAGTGGACCCTGACTATTATTCTGACCAAACTGAAACGACGAAGAAATTGTCGTTAATGGAGGAGAGTGATTTGGATAGAGTCCAAGTGTGGCTGATTGAAAAGCGCCGCAACCACTTCTCTCGATCTGTACTGCGGAGTGTATCAGAGTTGTCCCGCCAGCAAAGAGGAACAAGGCGCCACAAAAGTGAAATGCAGTATCCTGCGCACAACAATGTCAACATTGTCATATTATAGTTGAAAAATTTAGAACGGGGATTCGTTATACTTGACAATATTATTAATACGAAAAGGAAAAAACATGTTTTTCATAACGAAGAGAAATAAAAATGCATTTCAAGGAAAGCGTCATTACCACAAATTTATTAAGTCGACTTTCACAAATTGAGTAGAACAAGGCATGGGCGGCCAGATAAAGAAATGAAAGGCCGAGAAATATAAGTGTGCTACTCATATTAGACAACTCAAACTCCGTGCCAGGAAGCATTGAGCTATTCCCTTGCTCTACTTTCTCCATGTAAAAACGGGTGTATTCTGAGTTTGCATACGAGTCGCTGTTTAGGATTGAAGCTACGATTCCCAAAACCTATAAAAATACCGTCTTTAAATAAATCCACACTGTCCTACATCACTTAGCGTAACTTATTGTTTTTAGACTTGTATTAAGTATTGTAAATTTTTTGTTAGGTCCATTTCTTACAACTGTAGCTATTTTTAAGGCGCCAGGTCTTGTCAGTAGGTACTCAAGATTATGACTCATCACTAAATATGTATTGTTTTGGAATTGTAAGTTGAAAATGATTTTTGTAGTTTCCTAAATGATTTTTATTGTAATCGTGATTTACAATAATTGCAAAACATGCTTCACATATCTTCCACTCAGGACTTGTATTTTATGAATGTTGAGAGAATATTAATAACGAATGGTCATGCATAACATGTTATCAACATTTATTTTTGCTTATCATTTAACATGGGCTTCTAAAATAATGTAATTTGTAGAATAATCACGATCATGTGCAAAGTACAAAATGATTCATGCTCATATTTATCTCTCTGTGTATCAATGATCACTCGCTACTCACCTTTTACCTTCCGCTGACAACACTGTGTGTTGTTAATTCAGATAAAGGCACTTTTCCTCCTGTAATATTTCTCTGTCTGGTCATTGAATATGGTTCCCGGAAGAAAGCCGCCCAACAAAAAGCCACTGGGAGAAAAGCTGGCCCGGCAAAACGCACCGAATCAAAGTCATTCAAACAAGTTGCCACCAAGAATGATTTTTAAGGAGACTGGTTCCTTACATTCCTTACATTTACATATGTTAAGTTAATTAGGTCCAGGCTGTGTTCTTAAAAAGAAATGTATTGTTCATTAAAGTTGGGTTAAATGTATTGTTCAGGTTCTATAAGGTTAGGTTTTGAAGCAAGAATTTGAATGGACGGTACTCTCTATACAAAATACCTTTCTACGGGTGGTTTTCTGCCAGGCGGCTTTCCTCCGTACGAAGTGTATGCATAACAAAGTGGACGGTGATACTTCTACTACTCAACTTACAAAAGATGTTGCACGGCACGTATGGAGTCTGATAACCGTTAACTACTACATTACATTTTCCCATTTGCGTTCTTTGATAAGAGATCGGATAGATATGATTCACCTGCATAATAATCTGTCATGTGCCTGTGAAACTGGACAACCTCCAGTATCAACTCTCTGGGTACGTCGAGTCATGCAACAGACTGCCACTATTTTATAACTATTTGTCAACATAACACAACCTGCCTTCTGTTTATAATGATAGTGCTTATCTTGTAGTTTTATCTATTACACGCTTTTCCAACGTTTTTGACAGATCAGATTAGCCCGTCAGTAAATAATTAACTATTGAAACAAATGACGCCACAGAAATATTTATCAATCTAGTTATAAGTTAGATCAGTTCTTTATTCAGATTCTAGACTCTGGACAGTTTACATCACGTTCAAAAGTATCGAAGACAAGAAATCGCCAGTTTATGTTACATAATCACCAATTTTAGAAAGTCACGTCTCATGTTAATTCATTAAGCTTTTTGTTTTATACATTATCAAACCAAATATGTGAGAAACTTTTTCTACGATTTTGTGTAAGCTTTCACTTCCCTATTAGTAAGAATAACGCAAAATCATTGTTAGTATTTAAGTGAACTAGGTTAATAGCGTAATAGCAATAGCAATAACCATTTTAAATCTGGTTTTATAATAATTATGTGCTTCAATTGAAAAGTTAACTTTTGGAAATTATGCTGGAAGCTATAGTAAAAAGCAGATCACCATCATCCGTTGTCGCGTATGCACACTTTAGACTTTTGAGGCAGGCATGGCATATCAAGCTTTACATACATAGTACCTAGTTTTCCATAATCAGCATGCATACTAATTCAATTTTACTTTATTTCTGCCTTCAGATTATTGAATAGAGCAACACTCGGCAGTAATTTCTTAAAAAGGCCCACCACTTAGCAATCCCATTTTAGCGAAAAATAATGGGAAATTGATGTAAAATAGATGGAGAAGAGGGAGAGCCGTCTTGCTTTTGAACACACCAGCAAGAATTTAATGAGTTCTGCAGATTTTTATTTCAACTTTGTTGAAACCTTAAACCACTGCATCCTTTCCCGGTTTTATATGTAAATGTCTCTTTCATATGTAAGCTTTCAACAAATCGTGTTATTCCACACTCCATTTCTGTTAGTAAATTCTCAAACTAAAAGATTCGATAGACCACTGTATAAACGCTCAGATTACAATCTTCTTCAAACTATTTATGTATTATTAACAGAGTTAATTATTTTATTTGTAGATGCCAAGATCTGTAGTCGTTTAAGCAGTATATGGTGTATTTTAAAGGAAGTCGTTGAACTAATCGTTATTAGTACACTGTTTTCGGAGATTAATTGTAACTGTAAGCGTAATGTTTTAAACCCTTGACAGTCCAGCCCATTTAGAGAAGAATACAAGAAAACAGCCAGTTGTTTGCTTATTGCCTCTATTGTTGCTCTAATGAAACATTCTTTCGTTCTACTGAATTAATGGTTATGGGCTTCATTATTCTTGAGTTAAAATGAGAATTTTATACAAAGCAGAAGAAGGAAAACACTATTTCCAAAAGCTTCACTAGTCATTTTAATGAACTTTCTTTTTGAAAATATTAAGCAGCCAACTTACTCAGCATTAATTCTGACTGCGACTAGGATAGAGTGGAATAGGTACTATTTGAAGTCGAAGAAGGTGTCTGAATTTTTAAAATAAATGATCCACATCTTCTACAATCCTCGTTCATTTATACGAATGACGCGGGACGCGGGTGCCATGAACAATAAACAGAAACAAATCTGTTACGTTCAGAATTATTAACATTTATTTGTACTAGGCAGATGAAACGGAAGGGTCTACTTTGCTTTTCGTCCGAAAAGGAGCAAAAAAGATGGTGAATCTGGAAGACCTTTCCACAAGGAAGAGTGAGGTATGTAGAAAGCGAGGAGATGACTGAAACTGTGGACACGGATGCCTTCGCTTTGGATCAACTCAATGTAGCTTACTCAGAATTGGACGGATGAACTGTCCTCTTGCGCCGCATTTTGTCCTGAATAAGTATGTCCTTTAAAATATTTAGGAAAATGAGGCAGACTTGATTTCCGTAAAATGAGCTCATCTGACAGTTTGTGATGCAGGAAATGTGCTCGTTTCATAAATGAATACAGAACACGTGGGAATAGTATTCATTAGCGTAATTAAAAAGTATAATAAAAAATTCCCGGAAAAATCTGGAGTGTGCTTAAATTACTCGTCGGTGTACAAACAAACTCTGCCTGCTTGCCTAATTTCAAATCATCGGATGCTAAACAGAACGGAATATATAAGAAATACGAATCAGCTACATTCGGAAACGGCTACAACTGTTTACTTTTCTTCAAGGAATCAAGCTGAAAATTAAACGTAAAATGCGCTTTCCATAATGTCGTCCTGTCCTGCATTAATAGAAACTTGCTTTTCTAGTTTCTTTCGTCACACTGTCATTCTTCACTCATTCGTTGCAAGGAAGATGATTCGTCTCAAACAAACTCACAGCTATTACTTTTCTTTGCCTTTGTTTACTGATGGATTTAAATGTCGCATCTCACGTCAAGACAATTCCAGTCAGTGAAAGACTAAAAATTGTTATTTCGTTACTTTCAGAGTGTCTGGTTTAGTCAATATGTAAATTTTATACACACCAACTCTACTGAAAACTTCCAACGTGACAAGTCATTTTTTTCCTTCTTCATCTCCATAAAAATAAGATAGTTTAACTTCGTCAGGTACTGCATTTTTCATTTTTGACAGTTACAGTTTTCTACTAAAGTATTGCTCTGTACAAGTTTACGCGACACTAACATGTGCTTATTATGTCTGTCATCTACAATTTTCTCGTGCGAAAAAAATAAAACGGGGATAGAAATATAAAGCATGAATCTGATCCATGAAATGAAACAGTTGGGTTTATTGCATCTTTCCTAGATTCGACATAAATCAGGTATACTTTAGTAGTAAAAACGTAAATAGTTCGCCGGCAGAACGAACTCCAGAAATAATATTTTCATTTTCATTTTTCTTTTCATTTTTGTACCAGTGGCCTAAAAATATTTGTAAATAACATATGATAAGCAAACAACATGCATTTTATACGATAACATAAAAAGAAACTCATTTTTGTGTTGTGGCACGCTATTATTATGGGTGGGGGAGACTCACTATTTTCACAAAGGCTGTTTGAAGGGGAAAGTGGAGTGAAAACGAGAACAAAACATTATATTACCTTTACTGCCTTTTCAGAGATATATCACAGTGTAAGATTCCCTTTGTAGAATGAAATAGAACGAAAACAACAAAATTATTATGATGCACTACCTCTGATAATAACATTTTTACTTTTATTCCTCGAAGAGGTACAAAGTATGTTACAAATGGAGCTGTGGAACAGTCATAAAATATTTTACTGCTGCGCTGCCTTTATATCAGCTTTGTAGTTTATTGCTACTGGCTGGGCCTTATAATTTAGCTCTTATAATGTGAATAAATGCGGAAATGATACACAACAAAGTCCAACTTGTCCAACCGACACATTTACCATTTTTTTCTGGCACGGAAAACACAATTTTTAACTTCTTTTTACCACTGATAAAGTGTGGAGACTTTTGTAATAAGGCAATTTTAAAATTGGAACGGCTTTTGTTGTTTTGATTAAAAAATTAAATCTATTCCAGCCAAAATGATGTACGTGGTGTTAGTTGCGCTACATGCCTGAATTTCTATTTTTCCAAATTCATATCACGTCTCAAATCTCACGTTCTTTTGCTTCAAACATACACTTAAATTTCCGGAACTTTTTAACTTGAAATGTAAAAGATTCTATTCCGCTTCTATTTAGAAAATGAAATAGAATCTATTCGTTACAAATTTATCTTACTTTTCCTGAAACCACAAGGTTCCAAATTTCATTAAAAGTACCGATGGTTTGCACTACACATTTATTAGAACATTTTATGTACTATTTTACTTTACAACTATCAACTTATTTGCATATTGATTAAAGGGAAAACTTACATTTTGCTGTAGTATGTGGTCCACCCGCTACAATCTTAATTTACGAAAAGCTAAAGTTGCAGTAATTTACTGTGAACAACAAACCTTTTAGTACTAAACTACTTTCAAGTGGTGTAGAATAGAAGAGAGTGAACAATTCGAAGCGGCTTTTAGTTCTTCTAGCACACTTTATGTTGCAAATTTTAGGCCATCAGAAATGTGATGTGAATTACTCATATGTAATGGAAGAAATTTTAAAAAATTGACTGCTTATGGATTGTATTTTATTTTCTGGCTCCAAAGCTGACTCTAAATGAATTTAGGAAAAATAAAAATTTCAGAGGAAGCAATCTATCTGTTCGCTGTTGTAACACATTCTTAAATATTATATTGGAAATTCATCATCATGAAACAAACCCCAAAATAATGAATTGTCAAAGCAGTACACACATTTATTTAAATTGTAAAATATTTCCATTAATAATTTCAGTGTGAGCAAAGTGCGCCCCTTAATGTATTTTAAATTAGGTAAAGTTGAGAACTTAATTAAGGTAGTTTCGATTTCCCATTAAAGATGAGTAACATTTAAGTTGAGTCACTCAGCCTGAGTGACTCTAATTAAAAATATAAAATACATTGCGGGAGCGTGATCAACTTCATCTAATATAATATTTGGGGATTGTTGTGGGGTCTAACGTTACAGTGCTACAGGCATAGGAACAACTTACAGTGGGGAGGGCTAAATTTACTCACATATAGTTAAACTCATAACGGCGAGCAATAATTTTCAACTAGAACAAAATTGTGGAATAAATCATAATCTCAAGTTTCATTACTTTCAAATTTCCAATAGCGAATTGAAATTTTAAAGAGTAGGTATATGCTTATCATTATTTTGCTGCTTGACATTACACCGTTCTATACATTTATACCCATTCATTTAACTCTTGCAAAGGATCAGCGGTAAGGTAACGGTAATGAATATCATTGACATTGAGATGATGAAAGAGATGTCTTCCAAATCCTTTGAAGCCATTTTAACGAGATTTTTAAGTGGATCATAGTCTGAGAAGCATATAATATAATATAGTATAATAATATTACTCTAATGATTTCCCACTATAAACGTATCTCTAGTACTATAAAACTACAAGACCAGAATATTTCCAAAAAGTGAAATTGAAAAATGGAAATATTGCTGTGGAATTATGTGTGGATCCAAGAAGGACTTTCTTCATGGAATTTTACCTTTTTATTTCTTCAAATTCTTGCTTTGAAATTTATTTTTAGAAGTCAATTTCACGCACTGATGGTCATCATTAGACAAACTTTGTATTTGTAAATAAAGAAATTGTTCTAGGCTCAAGTGCACACAAACGTCCTAACCAGGGGGTTTTGTTTAAGCCGCTCTCAGCCTTTCTCTCCGTAATATCTCTCTCTCTGCTACATGACAAGTACCATGAATCCAGAGTAAATGGTTGCTTTTCATTTCCAAACATGTAATTCGGCGGTTATTTATTTTAAAATTTACTTTCTCTTATTTTCTTTTCTCTTTAAGTGCACTTACTTGTTCTCTTCGTTGAATTTGAAACCAAAACACACGAACTGAGCTAGCTGCTAGGATTTATAATGATTACAAAGGAGTATCTGCTGAAGGTTAGCATGATACCAAAATTTTGCTTCGAGGTAAGTGAAGTAATTCCTTCGTGTTTTCACTTTACCTCTTCAAAAGTCGAGATGTAAATAGCGAGCGCTTTTGCTTTTAGTTTTTGATTGATTTCCTTTCGATTCTTTGCTTCTTTTAAGTGGTACAGAATCAAAAGACTTGCGGTTCTTTATTTTACATAAATGCATTATGTATAGGTATGTATTTTATAAACACATATTTGATGTGAAAACAAAAAATTAAGAGTATTTGCTTGTTGTCTATTACTGTAAGTATATTTTCCCGACTTCTTTCTTCTAAGTGTTTGTTTTGTCAGATTGGAAAATAAACTTGACTCTGCAAAATTCCAATAAGTCTATCAAAAAAAGTGTGGATAAGAGATAAAAGCCCAGCTAAACAAAGATGTCTTAGATTTTCAACTTTTTAGCAAACAAACAGAAATTGAAAACGTCATCAACGTCATTGAAGTGGACAGAAAACGTCAAATCCACAAAGTGATCTGATCAGAAATGCATTTTAATCATTTCTTTCATTTATTTATATCTTCAGCCATACCAAATGTACATTTTGTTGTTGGTGGTTCATCTCTGACCTCTTTTACTAAGCCCTTAAGCCGAAACTTTCTCTCAGCTCCGCGCATTTCGGCTAAAAGGAACGTGTACATCAATTCTAATTCCACTCTCCTTTTGTACTCCATCACAGACTCGGCGATGGAACTGGGTACAGAAAAGACATGGACTTTTATCCAAAATACCAGCTAAAACTGATTTCACAGCGCAAATTGTAAACTGTTAGTGAAAAAGATGCCGATATAAAAGTGCATTGCAAATGTGTTTGGTGCGCTTGAGTGTGGCGTGGTACATCGCAATCGCAATACAACTTCAAACGAAGGAATAAAAGAAGAAACTTTTTATGGTCAAATTTGCATTATAGAACAGGGAAAAGTCAGTCAAAGGGATACACATTTTTATTGTTTTACTTATCTTGGTCGATTTATGTAAAAGTGGGAAGACTGGCAAGTGTTTTTTCAAGTGATAACGTTCTCCTCCAACATTCCTTTTTAAAATGTCCATACACTCTCATTTCCATTATAACATGTTTTACTTTGTTCACATGACATGCAAGCGCGACTCAATAATAAATTTTCAAATGTCTCTTTGATTCAAGTCTGCATTTCCTTTCCTTCGTCTACATCTGTTGCTTGAGAAGCAGCATAAACTGCAGGTTCTTCCCTTCCAATTCCAAGCTTCTACGGACACGAAATTGGAATCTCGTTTGCATATATTTTACCGACTGATTTGCTTCTTGCCATCGTCAATATAAGTACGGAATAATATTACTACATCTTTTGGAATTTTCTATTTTCCATTCCAAGAAAGTGCGTAAAATAGTACAATGTCGCTACTTCCCTTCCATCACATACATCACTTTTCTAACTGTTTCCTCCTCTTAGCATACAGGAAATGAGACTCTTTTTTCACTCTCAATCGCTCCACGGTCTCAACTGCTGGGCTGACAAACAAGAATACATGCATATCTTAAACGATATTACCGATGCTTTACTCCCTTTCGGCGAGGCAATGAGAAGCTGTGTAGGACAAACGAAATGAGAGAAGGAATGATGAAGGAAAAAGAGGAGATATTCCCATCTTTGCATTTACAAGTTGTCATACATCTGCGAGGAATTTCCCTTCATCATCTTCTTTTCTTGAGGCAGTCCAAGTGTCTGTGTTTGATGTATAAAGGGACAGAAGGCAGCCTAAAAAGACTGGAGCAGGCCACAGAAAAACAAGCCAAGCAGACACAAACAGATTTATTTATTCGTCAGAAAACAAGTGTGTGGACTACAAAGTAAGAATTCTGACAAGCGGTCCGTTACTACAAACACATACATTACGTCACAAGTCGTACTTAGATTTTTAGAGATACATTTTTCATTTATCCGTCAATGTTCTGAGTAATACTTTTCTTGATTCTCTAAGCAGGATCGAATCCACCTTTGCATTCAGCAAACGACGCGACAGGAAAAGTAGGAAAAACTAGACTGCTCTCATGCCTCTTATTTTCTCTCGTAATGTTTTACAAAAATCTTGAATGTATCACAAAATATCACGAGGCAAACACAACTACGCATACATACACGCACACACGTACCCAACGTCCGGCGAAGAACAATTTTTGAAACCTTTTTGTAATCTTGGCATGAATTTCGATATGTTGCGGTGCGAACTTAGTATATACCGAACAAGAACTTTTGGATTTTCTTCGGCGGGGAAAACTATGGACTATGGAGTCAGTTTTGTGTTCCTTCCGGAGATGTATTTGGTGAGAGAAAAATACCATTTCTGCCTCCTCTCTCTGGTTGGTTGTATCTGAACAACTACTTATTGGTTCCTATTTTAAAACTTTCCTGCTCTAGGTTGAACATTCCATAATAATGTGTATTTGTGCCATTATGCACTCACCAATAATGCACGTCGAGACATTCGCATGATACTCTAGGGGAAAAACTACTTGTGTTTCCATTAAAGCCATTCTTATTTCTCTTTTTTCACACCACATCACATCGAATTGGCAAGCAAAGTCGTTACTTTTGATCAGCACATCTATTTCTACTCTCACACTTTCACTTTCTATCAACCACTTTCCCTTCTCTGCTTTCCTTCTTCAGGATATTACTGAATCACATTGGAATAAAATTCACAAAATCGATTCGATTGCTAGTAAAATTTGTGACGCTTTGTGGAAAAGAAGGAATTGTAAAGCGGAGCAAATTACCTTTTTCCTTTGATTTACCCATACAAACTAGGAATGCAACAAACTGACCAACCTATTCGAAAAACCTAAACCAACTCAATTTGTTTATTCCACTAGTATTTTTTAAGTCCATTTAAATCTCTGCGAGACAAATTTTGTGGAGCTTGAGTCTTCACTCTCCAAAGAGATGTGTGCTTTGACGAGAATGAGTCAAACTATAATAGTGTTTTGTCGATTACGCTTGTCCATCTATCTATTCCTACCCGCATCAACCTATGTATTTTGTCTCGTAAAAGAAAATGTGTTTCTTTTGTAAATCTGAAGTGGCATTTATTTTATCTGCATTCCACGGTTCTTTAAAAAATAAATATAAAATAGATACGGGTTTAAATACAAAACCCATTTCGTCTATAGTTTGAAACGGCGTGGAATAGACTGGTATTTACACGTGCCGAAGCTAACATTGTTGATTTGCATGTAACAAGCTAAACTATTTTAAAATCTGCATGAATCTTTCTTGCAATACGATTTAAATTTCCTGTAGTTTAGAATTGATGGGAATCTTCAGAATTGCTACATGTTATACAGCACGTTACCTTAGGTTTGCATCTAAGTCAAGCGCATTATTTTTGTATGATTTCTAAATGACTTTTAGATTCATTCAGGTCTTTTCTGAAGAATTTGTTAGCAGCAGTGCGTTCTATGAAGAATAAATGCATAATTTATATGAAGAGACACATCTTTCCTTTAAATACAATTCTGCACTAAAGCTGCACAAATATAACATTAAAAATCGTGTGTTCAACCAGTTTAAAGGTTTATTTCTCAGTTTCGAAACGTTGCATCGGTCCTACCTTCATTTTCCACTGCTTTGAAAACTCTTCGTAATGATAACGATAACGATCATTTCAGTTGCAAGCAGTTGAAATAACGAATGAACGGTTCTGGCTTGAACCTGCTGACAATGACTTTATGTTGTATTTTGGTCGTCACCTGCCGACATGATCATATCATTTCATCTGATGATGATGATAATAACTATCACTCTCGTCTTTTGCAATCATCTTTCTGACTTCTTTTCTCCACTATCACAGTCATCTTCTTGGAGAAAAGACATAACGAGGTATAGTTCCTTGTATAGTTCAATTCTAACGCGCACGACATAGAAAACTCAATATGCCTTTTGTAATAAGTATTTCTAATAGCGTTTCTGCAATTTCTTACTACACCTACGACATTTGCAGACTGGTAGTTTGATATAATATCTTGGTATACCTACACTTCTGGGAGTCATTTCCTTCTAAGTTTTTCGTCCTTGTACTTTTACTGCACAACGTAGGATCTCCCTTTCGTGATCCACTTGAATAGCGGATTAAAAGGCTTTGGAGAGAAAAGCTCTCCCTTCATTCACTCACCCTCTTTAGACAGTACTTTTATATACATTCCGTGAATGCACAAAACTGTTATTCGGATGGCGGGCATGATACAAGTTTATGTCTGCCTGCTTCCCCCTCTCGCCCTTTTTGCATTTCTTGAATTAATGCACAACATTTCTTTATTGCTTTTCCTTCAATTTAAATGAATGACTTTTTTCTTTCTACTTGTCTGATACATTTTCTTTTAAAAAAGAGTGACACGAACCACTCGTTTCCCTTCAGCTTTAGCATGCTATAAGGACAAAAAGATTTTGCCCATTTTCTTTACTTTTTTGCAAAGTATCCCATGGGATTAATGTTCACAAATGGAGTACTAATGTAAAACTAACTAACGAGTGTGAAAGAAAAGAGAGAGAAGGAAACTTTGCAAGAAAGTGTAGCTAGGCTCACATTTACTCTTGCCACACTATTATTTGACGCTTTTTGCAATTTATTGTTCGGAGAAAAGTAACAAAAATGTATTGAGAAAGGAACCTTTCTTTTTACTCGGAATGAAAATAATGAATAAAATACGAAGTTGCTTGATCAGTATCTACAGATCATCGAAGAGAAAGCGAAAGAATGACTCCATCCACTCGTTTCTCACTCCTAGACTTTAACCAAGAACGAAAGATGTGAAGGTGATAAGCAGAGAGATAGTCAGGAAGGTAGGAGATGACTCAAATGAACGTCAATCGAGCCGTGAAAGCTTTAAATGTATCTTTAATGTTGATAGTGAGTGAAAGGAGAGCTGATAGGAGCGCACTGAAATATTCTCCTTTTCTCTACACTTCATCTTTACCTTGTGCTTAGAAAAGAATCCTAAAAATACACCCTTTGCAAAATTGACAAAATCTTTCCACTTCTAACAAAAAAGTTACAAAGTTGTGTGCAAATGACGCAACCTACGTCATTTTCCTAAGGCGCCCTGTATAAATTGCGAAGGACTGATGATTTAAATTAAATTTGATAGGACACCGGATAAGTTGTAGGGGTGAATAAAAATGCATAGCATGTAAACATTTTCAGTGTAACAATTTCTCTGTTATATGCGTTTGATTTAAAAGGTACCCTTGAAGCTGTTTGTACCAGTTGCCAGATCGTTTAAACGGCTCAACATCTTCAATCAACTTTACAGCTACTCCAGTAATTCTTAACGACGGCTTAGTATTGTGATTGTGAATTACTGGAATTTATTCCTGTGAACTTTGTGTACAAAAGTCGCAGGTTCAGAATTCATCAGTATAGCAAAATAAAGAAATTTGGCACATCTTTAAAAAGATTACTAAATCACAAAAATCTTTTAGTAACATCATTCATAATAGAAAGAAGACCTTTTCACACTCATTTACTACACGGTTACTACAATTCGATATCTTTTAAAACGCCAAGTTTCATTTTTAGCTTCATTGTTGTTGAAGAATTCCCCAGAATTTCTTCTCACTTCACACTTCTCTCAAGTCGACCACAGTCTCAGTTCACACGCAAATCCAATTTTGAAGGGGAAATTATTAGCACCATTGTTTAAAAAATAAACTAAAAACGAATATATACATAATCTTATTAAAGAATTGAAAACTACCATTTCAATAAATAACAGAATCGCAACCTTTAGCTATAGTCACTCGGTCTACTTTTTTCTGTAACTCTGGATTTTTAGGATACAATTCTATTGTTCTTTTTACTTCTGCTTAAGTTAAAAAGGACAGCACATAATACATATACAAAATCATTTAACCAGCAGAGAAACAACCAAGAAAGGTCACACGTAGTTAATCCCTACGTAGCAAAAAACGTGATGTGCTTTTTATATGTGGTTAATTATAATTAATGTACTAATGGTGCATTGAGCCTGAAACGTTTAGTGTTATAATGATGGCAATTGAACCTTTTACACTTTACGAGGAGAAGAAATTACGATTAAAGGAGAGGAGCGGTACGTACAGAAGTAAAATGGTAAAGGTATTATGCTCAAACATAGGCGTAGTGTTTCTTGCAGATAAAGAGAAGTGTGGGTATTTGGCTATTCCGTCTCTTGCTCTGCTACATGCTGCAACTTGCAGCGTGAGTGAAGAGAGGTGAAAGAGCTTCCTTTCACCGAACAAACTTTCAGTCGTATCCTGACTTCTGAGTGAGCGTGAGGGAGCGTCTTACTTCTCGAGTAGTGCACGTGTTCTCATAACTCTTCTTGGTTGTAGCGTTCGAGTTGTGACGAGCGGAGCGAAACAAGAAACTGCAGCTTATAAAAGTTGTTCTCTGTGTCATAGTTGTATGTGACAGTTTTGGCTTGACACACTGAGCAAAAAAGAAAGTATCTTTTTCGCATCTTAAAGTAAAAGGTTTGATGCTTTTCTTTGAAAAAATTGTGGTAAGAAAATTAATGGTGATTTCGTGACCAGAGGTAGTGCGTATCACGTTGCCCTAAAACACAAAAAAGTTGAGAATAAAACTAAGAATGTTGGGTTGCAGCAGCGGATGACCTGAACCTCATTTTTCAACACTACATTTGCAAAAACGTTTTCAGTCGAAAAAAACCTGCACCTTTAGAAAAAGTTTCCTTCTACTGTTGTGTAGCACTTTTTATTTCAAGTAACTATAATCATGTGGTTTGTTATGGGAAGGTTGCAGATGCAGTTGCAATAATCAATTGGTTAAAACCTAGAAAATTTAAGTTTTCATGTTAATTTCGGTGTAGTTTCAGAATCCATTCCTAAAAACTTGACATTTAACCCGAAGAGCTACTGATGATTTTTTAATTGAATATGATAGCAGTTAGCAGAAGAGGAGAAACCTTTCAGTTCTCTGATTACTCACAATAAGTTTTTATAGAAGTACCCTGACTGGTTAGGGAAAGGCGGCAAACATGGTTCTTAAGAAATCTGTGTTTACTTATGTTGCCCTCTTCGTTCATCTAATGTCTTCTCATGCTTACACCGTGTCTAATCGTAGCATTAGTGACGACAGTGGTATTGGCAATGACAGTGTGAAGTGCATTTGTGACGGAAGTTGTGAACACATCAGGGCCGTTTCCGACTGCAGATATGGCATTACTTTTGATATGTGCCACTGCTGTCTCGTTTGTGCTCGAGGTATGAACGCTTTATCGTAAATAAACTTGTTTTAAATCCTGGAATGTCGCTAGTCATTCACTCTATACTAAGTATTTCTCTTGGTTCGTTTCAGGTTTAGCTGAGCCGTGTGGTGGATTCGGAACTTCGGGCTTTGGCACTTGTGCATGGGAATTGGGTTTGCACTGTCAGCTCAATCCAAACGATGAAACGAAAGAAGGAATTTGCGGTCATATGGTCCGCAAATGCGAAGATGCCGAAGAGCGATTTGGCTGTGTGATAAATACGGATGGACAATGTGTTTGCTTTAAAAAACGAGTGTGTCCCCACGAACAACTGTTCCTCTTCGAGGATATGAGGTCTTGTCGATCTCGAATGGGAATTCTTATTGCAAAAAAGGATATTGAGATATCGTCAACCTCTTTAGGTAATCTCTTCTTTATAATATTACTTTTCACTTTTATTTTCACATGGCCATTTCACACATTCTGCTTGATGGCACCATATGATAAAATCACCCCGCCTCATAATTCGCATTCATTTCTACAGCTTCGTGTTTTATCAATTTCTAGTGTGTTCATATGATTCTTAGAAAGAATCTTAGCTCAGTTTATTTTTCAACTTCAATTTACCCCAGCTTGTCATTTCACTTGACTTACAAATATAACTTACACCAATCCAAAATAGATGTGAAATATTCTGGGTTCGGAAGGACAAAGATGGATGTGCTGTCCAAATGATGAATCGGTTCACATAATAAAAATATGAACTTATTCAATTCACTCCTCGGGCCCAAGATTCCGTATATTATGTATGTACCACGACTAAAACATTATGTTTGGCTTTTCTGATATAACCTCATCCGTTTCTTGAACCAATCTGTCGGTCGACATTGCCATATTGTAATTAATCTTTTTCCTGGATTATATCACAGCAAAATGGTGTTTTGATTCATTGGCTTAAGTCAAACATAACATACTTTATGCATAAGTTTTTAAACTTTAATTGTAAGTTTCGTCTGGGGTGCATTTAAACCAACGAGTAGGTACTGAAAAATTACAAAACATGATATATTTTTTACAATGGCAAAATGAGTGGGAAAGTGGAATTTGCCATCACCATGCAATAAAATCCGTAGGCCCCAAATAATTTTTGGGTTTCAATCAATACACGCTAACGCCATGAACATGAGGGTGATTTAAAATTATTGTAGTAATGATAAAAATTTGGATATTTTTAACCTCGCGCATTGCAGCATCATTGAGTTTTTGCCTGGACCATTCAGAATCCGAGTTGCGTTTATCTGTTCCTTTCATCGACATATACATAAGGCATTTTGAAACGCACCACGTAGGTTCCTACGCGAAGTAATGAAGGACGAAGGATAGAAGTGGTCCGATTCAGAACTCTTCTTTGTGGCTTGATTTAGTCATGGAGTACTTTACTCGCCTGGAGCAGTAACTACTCAAGAAGCTCGTCCAGGGCTCTTAGTATATATATTACGTTTGAATAAGCTTTTCTTTCCTTTTCGCAAATTCACAAGAGAACGTGTTCACTTTCCAGGTCAAGACGTGAATTCACTTTTAGTCCAGGTTTTCTTTGCCGTCAAAGCTATCTTATTATTATGTACTGTTTTCATGTTGAAAGGGAAAGTGGCCGATACCTTATCTTTGACTTTGCCTGTACTTTCTTTAGGGTACTTTCCACTTACAACTGCAACAATTTCTACACAACTTCCCGTATGATTTTCTCAAGTTCTTATGTATGCCTTCCATGTCGGAATATGTGATAATAATAAGTAGAATAGGTATTCTGTCTTTCCCCAATTCTGTTCTGTTCCATCAAGAATTTTAATATACCAACTCGCACATCGCACGGCAGAATTTTCTTCACAAACAACAAGGCAGTGTCAGCCTGTATCTACTTTTACTCTTCCGATCTAAATACATTCATCTAAGTTTTCCCAACTCGAAAGAAAGCCTGATGCTGAAAATTCTCCATGGGTTGTTTTAAAGAAAGTACGGCTCTGAACGAGCACTTATATTTCCTACCTTTTTGGGAAGAAAAGAAAAATTGGTGACAACAAAGACACCCGGAATCGCCTGAAGTAAAAAGAGTTAGTCAACCTTTTTCTCGTTTCCTGTTTTTGTACCCGTTGGCCACATTCTTTGGGATGTTGTTGGAACTGGTATACAGCAGAACGTAATACATTTAGCTTTTCTGGGTTGTGTCTTGGACTTTTGATAAGTTTTGTATGTCTGTGTACTTCAGATAAGTATTTGAGTGGGATCATACGGCCAAAGGGAATGAGTAATGAGACCTTTCTTTATTAGAGGCAGACGGATTATCTCCTCAGAAAGGAGGCCTAAACCAAAAAAGTATGCTTACGTAACTTACAATAACTTTTTCATATTCACTTTCTTCATGATTTAAAAAAACATCTCGCTCACTCTTTCTCAGACGCACTTAGTCTTGCGACGCTCTTCTACGTTGGTTCCACTACCTACCACATCTATTTATTGACAACACTGACTTACAAGGAGTTTAATATTGCCTGCGATACTTCCAAATCTTAGCGAGGCTGGGAATAACTTCGATTGCGATTTTCATTACAACAGCTTTCTCCGTTTCCCAGCTCCCTTCCTTGAACTACTTTGCGCTTTTAAAGAACGCTGGGTGAATCCTTTCACGGTCTAAAGTAAGCAAACGATGAGAATTCTAGTACATATGTTTCTGGAGTATGTGGTTGCTTTTAATGACACGTTTCAAGTAATTTAAAGGATATCTCTATAGACATTTCTCTAAGTTTGGACTAGTTACAGATTACGTTTTTTGCACCCTTCGTTGGAAAAAGATTGCAAACTGAGACCTGCACTTTGGTGTTTTAGACCTATTCTAGAACCATGTCTATTCTATTTTAAAGATCAAACTCATTATTTCTTTTTGGAAGATACCTTGAAAAGTAAAATATTTAAGGAGAAAGCAAAGATGCGCAAGTTTGGGTGTTTTTTCTTACATCACATTCTCATCTATTAAGCATTATCAAACCTACATTACACACCATATTTCTGTATGTATATCTTTACTTCAATGTCATGGTTGAAGTTTCTTAGGGATGCACCACAAAAAGTCTTCGGGACTTGTCGGTCTTTTGGCTTTTTTCATTTCTTTTTTCTTCTGTAGTGTACAGGCAAAGAAATAATCACGAGTGTGCTAACAGAAGTATCGAAAAACTTTTCAAGGACTAGAGGCTGAAGTGTGACAGGACCAATTCGCCCGTACATGACTGAAATTTTTAGTTTTCCATAATACGTATTTATTCCCAGTTTCTAAGATTGTCAATTAATATTATTGTTGTTATATCCAGTTAACTTTGGATTTCTTTGCTTTCATAAAGAATGTGTTCTCAAAATTAATGCTATTTTCCGGAGTTACCTTACTATCGCTCTATTCCAACATTTACAAAGTGGGTTTGTGAGCTTGGCTCGTTTTAGTATTTTGTTCCAAAGGCTAAACTATTTTTAAGAAGCAACGATATTATTTGCATTGTGGCCTTTCTCCTTTGACTTCCTGAAAGCCCTGTTCAACACCCTGACATTATATAAGTTTCCATTTCATTTCAGTTGAACGCAATCCAATATAATTTGAGAGATTTATGTGGGTGTTACTGAAGTGACGGTACATACAATAAAGGTGAAATAAACGAATAAAAGAAGAACTGTAATAAGTTGAAGAAAAGATTATTTCATTCCAGTTTTTTACGAGAAGCAATACCTTATAAGAACATTGAACCTTGCACTCTTCCACCCACCCACGAGAATACAAGAAGGGATGGTGATCATTTTCTCTTTCGTTTGGTAGTTCGATATCATCAAAACAGAAAGAAAAGAAATGCTTCTCAAAGATTAGAACAATTTATTGAAGATGCGAACAAATACAAACAGTCATTCATTCTGCCAACAATGCCTTTTCAAAAATTATTCAATTCCTGCTCTTCAATATATGTGACGTACGTACGTGTGTGAGCATTTACTTCCTACGCTAGTCAGGGTCTAATCGGCGCCTAACGGTACTGCTTTCGGTGTGCACCAAGTGGAAATACAAAGGATTAGAATCATTTCTCGGCATTATTATAACCAGAACGATTACGGACGCAACTAAGAAAAGAATAGAAAAGAGTAAAAAGAAAGGAAAAGATTACTGAAAAGCGAAGGCAGAAAGCATATAAAGAAACCAAGAGAAATGAAAGCTGCTTTTTATTTATAGTTTGTATGCTTTTGGCCGCCACTGGATTTTGCTAGAATAACGCAAGCAATAAGCTAGCTCACACTCGCTCAAACGCCACATACACAAGTACACATTTTCCGACCCACACGTTCCATTTCACTTTCCTTTAGCTTGAGTGACTCAGTCAGACTTTTCTCATTCGCACTCCAACGCAATCTATCCAACTCCTTTTCTCTATTTTCTCACAAGATGCAAAAGCCTTTTCTGTTTCTTTCTCTCGTGTGCCTAAATTAAATTCTTAGCTTCTCCTGAAGAAGATGATGATGTGACGAGAAGAGGGAACAGTTCAGACCTGGCCTGTTGTGTAGTGTAACAGGAAGATTTTCTTTCAATCCTGTGGTCTTCGTTCCTTCCACTTTTCATCCAACCGACCATGCACTACGAGTGATTTTTTTCTCACTGTATTCTTTAAGTACAACAATGGCGTAAAGATGGAAAAGTAAAGAAAACAAAAAAGAGAAAAGCGTTATTTTATAGAACATATGAAGAAATGTACATTTCTCTTTGCTGATGTGATGTGATAGTTAAGATTTCCCTGGTGGTCGCTTTATCTAAAACTCTCACGACTTACTTTATAGGAACTATAAGACATTCTGTTTCTCGGAAACCCGTGTTTGTAAATTGGTACAGCAAAGGAAGCGTAAGTGAACGAACCAAATATACATTTCACAAAAAAGAAACGAATTCTAACAATTGTGAAGACCAGAATGTGTTGCCTATGTTTGTATGCTTCATTATTGCGGGCAAAATACAGTGTTAGCAGACTATAGGCACAGTTTGATAAATGGTGTAGTATATTTTATATCAGCAGAGTTGAAGAATAACAAAAGAGTAAGTGTACGCCGATCTTGTCCGCACAACGTTTGCACTGTTTCTTTTTCCCATGATCCGATTAAGCACATTGTACATCTTTTTTCTCTTAGCCTTTCTAACGTTTCATCACACGAGCAAAACCATTTTTACAAGTGGAAAAGGAAAACGTTTTTATAAAACAGACACGCGACATTTGATCGCAAGGGAAATGAAAGAATGTGAGGGTCTGTGTTTGTGTTTCGAGAAGGATGGACAGCACACTATAACGCACATTCAGTTGATTCAATTGATTGAACGAGCCCGTTATTCACCATGTGGATTTTACGTGTCATACAGCTTCTACGGTGGACGTGGAGGTGCTTTTCTAAAAGTGGTGTGAGAAAATCGGATGAAAAAGTAAAAGTCCTCTTCTATAATAAATGTCGTCGCCAATCAGAGATGATATTATGGTCAATCGAATAAAAGGAGATTCTGTTTTTTCTCAAAACTTGTGAAAATGTGGTGTGAACATAAAGGAGGGGTCAAAAATGACGAAATTTCCACCAAGTGCTTCATTTCGTTTTATCGTTACGTAAACTGTGCGAGATAGAAAAACCCAGAGAAGGAAAATGTTTACCATACATTCAATCTTGAGCACATCTACGGCTATTTACAATATGTTTGATCTACTTAATAGTTTGTAGTACATCCCGCAAAGAAGTTGTTTTAATGGTAGATTTCTAAAACTAAAAACGCAGAAATAGCGTTACTACTACGTTACTAATATGAAATTCTAGTTGTGCAACAGCAACTTTGTGCCACAATTCACATAAAGAAAAGTTATAAACTGCTGCAATATTTACCTGCGCCAATTTTGTCAACGTGAAATTGCACCCACTAAACCTGAATTAATTCTATTAATATAAATATTTCATAGGCATGTGTGTGGCTTTGTATTTTTCTTACAACTTACCATACATACAAAAATGTGGCGAAACCACACAAGAGCTTGATGGTGCTGAAAGGAAAGGTCGTTGGGAAAGTATGTAGCAGAAATTGAAGCTGAGAAGAAGCGTAATTGAATGAGCAAAACGCATGTGAAGAATGAGTTGCTGTGACAGCAGAATGGAGTACGATACACAATACACATAATAATAAAAAATGAGTACAACGACAATGTCAAATGTTCACAGTTTTCTGCACCTTTATCTTTCAGCAAGGCTCATCTAATACTAATACAATTCAGAGAAGGAAGCAAATCTGAACTTATTTCCATTTTGCAATCCCACTTTGAGAAGCTTCTTGGAGAAGGCTTTAAGCCAGCTTTGAAACAAAATGGGAAAATGAAATAAGAAGAGAAAGAATATTAATGCATTCGCTTTCTATTAAGATGTGTTCTTTCAGACAGAGCTATTTATTAGTATTGTTGCGGAGTGTGCCTAGTTACCAAGACTTGCTTTTACTCATCCTCTTTTATTTACCTGACTGAACACAGACAAAATGTGTAGACAACGGTTTGGTAATAATACGAAATGAAATGCGGAGGAATATGGGACGAATACAAGTAGCATAATTTTAACGTCTTCTCCTGACTCAAGATAATACGCGCGTTCCGTTGTTGACGATGAAGTTGACGATGAAAAAAGCGCGATAGGAGTTAGAAGACTGACACATCTGCCGCCCACTGTGCCATGTGCCATATACGTATAATAACTCATTCTTTCATATGGATATGAGATAACCTTGTGGAGAAATTACCTTTGAATATTTCACGACACAATATATAACATCGGAGAAAAGAGTTGGGTTGAAGGAAAAGTCCCGTGGTACTTGGCTCAAATATTGGTCCTGAAATAATATTCTTCAGTGATGGTTGGAGAAGGGAAAGGGGAAGTAAAAAATTCATGCACATGAACCATTTTTTCACGAAGGGAAAAGAGAACGCCTTCTCATTTCTTTTATTTGCGCAACCCTCCGCCAAGCCAACAGACAAACCACTTTCTTCCTTATCCATATTATTCAGCTGACTAAGAGCAAGTCGTAAATGGTGGGTAGGTACCACGATACATGATTTTTCTTCCATACTTTCCCCTACTCACCTACATAATATTATTATCTCATCCTCCACAGCAATATTAATAATAATAATAATATTACTAATATAAGGCGTATATTTACCTATGCATAGGAGCGATGAAATGAAAACCACCATTTCAATTTTCCTATTTCTTACGCAGCCTGTGTGGGAAGTATGGGGTCAGTATATAAGTGTGAGTGGGACGATGTAGAGAAAGGAAAAAGTTTTTTGCTTTCAAACTTAAGTGAAATAGAAATAAAAATGGTAATAGGCTACAAAAAAAATGTAGCGGTATTTTCCCCTCTTGACGGAGTAACTTCTTGCCGACCTTATACACAAGTTCCGGCTTTATTATTATTAAAATACGCGTATATTCTTACACCGTCTCACATATCTCAGAGTGCCCTGCATACCAGACACCTCGGCTGGAGATGCGCATCCCGCTTCAGAACGCATCCTTTCAGGCAAAAGTAGGATACCTTTTAGCACTTACGAGTTAGCACTGTATCACTTTAGGCGCAGGTATTGCCTCAAGAAAACTCAGTTTCGTGAAAAAGCTGTGTAGACTGCATACTTTCTTTTCACTATTTCATCTAATCAAGTTTTGTATACAGTTCACTTAGAAATGGGAAAACTGGGAACAAGAGGCAAAATGGGAAAACTAAAAAAGAAAACTGCACCCTTCTCATTATTACGCTACTTCTTTTAGTAAAAGACTGAGACCGACCACCACTATCATTATCATGATCGTGATCATCATTGCCAACGCGCCGCAATTCACATCGCATCACATCTCTGTACCCAACAAATTCTCTTTTTCTATCTCCGACTGCAGAGATGACGAGTCCAGTAAGCAGTGGTAAAACACAGCTGATGCTTAAATACTTTTTCTTTCGACGATACACCGTTACCGTGTCTTATTCGTAAAGTTACTTCGGCAGCAGCCAACGAACACCGTGTCATCATCGGCTTCCTATACCATTTTCTGGCTACTTGATATTCTCAGTTCGCGTCCGCAATATCTTCCATTGCTAACAACAACAAACGCTGAGTAGCGGAAGAGCATATCCTGTCTCTCTGTTTGCGTGCTCCCGTTGAGAGAAACGAAGAGAAAGGAAAAACCTAGAAAAACCAGAATGAAACGTAATGTATGCAGCTGCACATAAGAAAATGGAGCAATTAAAGCTTAGTGGAGCAGAGGGAACATTTAAGAATAGCACTTTCTTCCTTCAATCCTCCACCACTGGAAGCAACCACACAAGATTCCTTCTACTTGGTCTCATACGTCGCTCCGCCGTGCCATTATATAAGCTTAAGTGGTTCTCTTCTTGGAATACATATAAAAACTATTTTCCCTGCTTGCCATTCCTCCTTTTCGTACTGGGACTGAAATTTTAAAACCAATTTTATCTCAAAAGCAAAACGCATGCAGAGAAGTCGCACATCACATCCACCTACTCCCAACATTCCAACTTTACCCCTGCCTCAAAAGACTCTGCGTCCTTTACTTAGAGAAAACAAAACATTTTTGCTAATCAGTATTCACTACAAATTCACGGTTTAGCTTCTATCTCAGACCAGACGCAAAATGTTCAAAGACGCAGCGCAGAATCCAAACACCCCAAGACGTAATTTTTCTTTCCTCTCCAAAGAATAATAGGAAGAGATTTTTGTTTGAAGCAGTGAATGCATTGTAATGTAGCTCTGTAGGATTTCTTTCTGGCCGATAAACTTTTGCCTCGAACGGTTGCACTGATCTGTTTTAAAAAGTCCACATTTCCTACAACAGTTTTAGTTTTGCTATTTTTGTTGTCTTTGTTTGGACCATATAATAGATAAACGGACTTCTTGATGAGGAATCACATTCATTTTATGGCACTTTTTTATAAAACATAAAAGAATCCTTTAGTTAGCATGCCAAGGCTGCCTGGCCTGTGCTTATTATCTACATTTTCCCGTGATTGTAAGAATTCCGACCATCTCAAATTCCGACCTGGGATAATCCCTTTCATAAGCCGGCACTAATCTTAATCTTTACGAACTGTATCGACGGCCGACCATTCCCGTAAAGTACCCGAAACAGCTTCTGAGGCACTTTTCCTTCAAGTGTATCCAACACAGACCTCATTTCCAACCAAAACTGAGAGTATATTATTGTGTAGAATACATATGTATGCGCACTCTACTTATGTAGTTGCAATATATTTGCATATGACAATTATTGCTTCTGCATTGCGTAGCCAATGTCAATGCGTAAAGTTCAAAATATTTTTATCCAAAACTGAAAACATGCACATTGATGTATGATGGTTTCATGCATTGAAGCATGATGTTTTTAAACTTAATTATTATATCTTGCAAATACTCTTAGCACAGACTCAAACAGAGCAACATGATTTATGCATTTTTGTACTTCTAGCTTCGCAAAACATTGCTTTAATGATAGTTGTGTAATCTGTCCAAAAATTTGAAGCAAACTAGACTACAAAATCAATGTTTAAAATTCTTCTATGAATTAATATCAACTAATATTGCACTCCAGTTTTATCAAACGGGTAAGATTTATAAAGATCACATCACAAGAACATATGATATACGTGTACACTAATAGTTTGCGTAGATTTCACGTGAAATCTAAATCATAAAAATATAATAGTAGCTTTAAAATTAAAAAATATTGACCATTGCCAATTTTAACGTAATACTTTTCTGTTAATACTATAATTAATCGAAAAGCAATAAATACTTGGACAAAATGTACATTCTCTTAACGCTGTATTATGTATTTGTGTATTCAGTAACTGAATTTCAGTTACGTTCATTTGATCTTATAAATACACAATAATATACTCTCGGTTTTTGTTGGAAATGAGGTCTGTGTTCGATACACTTGAGGGAAAAGTGCCTCAGAAGCTGTTTCGGGTACTTGGTCGGCCGTCGATACAGTTCGTAAAGATTAAGATTAGTGCCGGCTTATGAAAGGGATTATCCCAGGTC